>PVJA010000622.1:74519-160513 GCA_004027025.1 Myocastor coypus | reverse complement strand
AAGAAACTGAAAAAGTAAATAAAATTCCAAAAGTACAAAAGATATTGTGAAAGGGAACCTGTTCAAAGGAAAGAATAACTGAGATGGGAGATAGGAGAAAAGCAGGTGGAATTTCTTCCTAAAAGCTCCTGCTATAGGGCTGGCAAAATAGCTCAGTAGATTAAAGTGTCTGCAAGCAGACTCATGGGGACCTGGAGTTTGATCCTTGGGTCTTGCGTCCAGCCCTGCCTCCTGGGGCATGCTGAGAGGGTAAATGAGACTGGACATGGTGGCTCATGCCTGTAATCCCAGCTCTAAGGACGCTGTAAGAGGCAGATCACTATGAGTCTGATCTAGTAGTGAGACCCTTAATACCCTGTAGAACCTTCATTAAACAAAGCTTCTCCCATAACCATAGAAAAAAAAAAGTCTCTACTTTTAATATTACTTTTTGGGCCAGCCAAATAGCTCAGCAGATTAAAGTGCGTGCTGAGTCAGGCTCAGGGACCAGGGCTTGATCCCTGGCATGTTGTGCTGTCTCTGCCCCCAGGACACACTGAGATAGTTAAAGAGACTGGATAGTGGCATGCTCCTGTAATTCCAGAACGTGGGAGGCTGAGAACAGGAGGATCACTATGAGTCTGATCTGTGTAGTGAGACTCTGTAGAGGTTGCACTAATTACATAAAAAATGAATAAATAAATAAAATTGCTTCATTGCACTTATCAAGTCTCTCAAAAGAGTTTTTCATGAAAGACAGGCCATGAACTGAGAATGAAGTGAAATGAAAGAAAAAAGAAGAAAAAAGAAAGAATTAGAGAGCTTTAGTTAAACTAGGTTTTCTTTTTCCTCTCCTTTTAATAAATTGTATCTTATTTTGTGAATAGTCAATGATCATTTTACTCATTACTAAAATAAAAGTCACTGATTTTTGTATACATATATATGCAAATTAAAACCATTTTTGTATTGTTTGATCAATTTTGTATGCTTATATCTGGTAATCTGAGCAAACACTTTGAGGATAACAGCATGGAATATAATAGCCATTGCTAATTTCTTATCATCCTATTTTGAAATCATCAATTTTACTGTCTATAAGTTTTGTTTAAAATAAAATCATTTAAGAAGGAAATCCTAAGATAAATATCACACGCACACATACACACTCTCTCTCCCTCTCTCTTTTTTCCTAAGAGCTGTCATTCGATTGTGTTTATTTCATGTATAACACAACTTGCAAAAGAAACACATGGTTATAACCTTGTGTTCAACTCTTGCCATAATCAGATTCTGGCATCTTATATATTGAATCTCAGAAATTATTGCATCAGGTTTTTCTATTTCTTAACCCAGGAAATCCTTTTATTTATTATGTGGCATAACAATAATTCTTGCATAACTGAAAAAAATGTGAGCACCCCCTATATCTAGAATGTTAGCTGTGGAAAGACTCAACAGCATGGTACACTAAATTCTGCCATTCATTGGCCTTAGATGATTTACTTACATTCTAAGTCTTCTTCTCGCCTCTCTAAATATATTTTTTCTTATAGTTATGGTTCCTTGCCTACATGGAATATATACAAACAGCTCCAAAGAATGCCTGAAATTGGGATAGTACTGAACAATATATATAATCTTTTCCCACATTTATATGAATAAGGTAAGATTTTCTTCCAGTGTAAGCAAAAACTTTAACAGTGACTAATAAGAAAGTAATTATACTAGAGTATAAGTTATGTGAATGTGGTTTCCTTCATAAATCTTTTAAAACATATTTTATTTATTTTTCAAATTTATGGGATATAGTGTGGCAAGCTGTATGATACATATATAATCATTAAAACAGAATAGCTCAAATCTCAATCTTATTAAACATTAAACTTCTATTAAGTATTTACTAATGATACATATAGAAATTTTTCCATGTGTGTATGTGTGTGTGTGTGTGCACATGCACGTGTGTGTATTTGTAATCTGAAACTATGAATGTTTTTCACTTAAGATGATTGCTTCATGGATTTTTTGTTGGCATATCTAAATTTTCTGTGTTGTTATTCTTTTGCTTTGGAAATATTCTTAAATAAGACAAGAGTAATTTGAGCTTGAGCACTGTTACAACAGGACAATTTACCTGATAAAATGAGGTGGCTACTGAGTGGATGAGGATAGTATAGGCACACAAAGAAATAATCCACTTCACAGGTGGGGCAGAGAAGGACAGTGAAATATTCTATCACACTACTCAGAGTGAAACAAAAACTTATGGATTAGTTACTTCTGGAATTTTCTATCTAATAACTTTTGACTAGGTGGGCTTAAGCAATTGAAATGGCAGTAAGTGAAACTGTACATCAAGGGGGAAACAGCAGAAGAAAAGATTGTTTTCTCTAATGCTATGTCCTGAATGTTTCTGTCACTGAAGTCTCATCTCTGCAGTGAAACTATTAGAGGCAGAGATTGTTCAAGGTAATTAGGTCACAAGGTAAAATCTAACAGATGTTAGTTCTTTTGCAATAGGAATAAGGAGGAGTGAATACCCAGTGTAACATGGGGCAATGTGAGAACCGTGGTGGTCCAGAAGTGGACCTCTCCAGATGCTGAATTTCCTAGTGTCTTCCTCTCAGACTTCTCAGCATCCAGCGCTGTGAGGATTAATTTCTGTTGTTTAGAATCCACGCAGTTTATGGTACTTTGGTTATACGAGGCTTAGCTTGCAGCATTTGTGGTAACAGAGAGGAAAAGATAACTCAGTATTTGTACAAATATTTATTATTGTACTCCAAGAAAATAGAATCTTTCATGCATTTTTATGGTCAGAGAAATAATAATTATTATTATTTTCTTTTGTTTATTCTCATGTATGTATTTTCATCTTATTCTTTTGAGATCTATAGCCACATTTCCACTTCACATCCTTTATTTTTATGAATAGGTCTACCTTGCCAAGTCTGACCTTGAACTCATCCACTCAAGAGATCCTTCTGTCACAGTTTTCTGAGTACCTCACATTATAAGCATATACTGCTAATGCTGACTTCATGGTTCTTATGAGTGGTAAAAAATAATGTGCTCTGGGAAGCCTAGTGATCTCAGAGTTGCCAGATTTTAAATTTGTAGTTCTTGCAGTTACTATAAAAATTATTTATCTGAAATTTCAAAGTATTTTTCTTGGGCACTGGTGCCAGAGAACTCATCAGAAAAGCGCCGCAAGCCATCATTCATATTCATCAGGTGGCACTGGTGAATTTGTTTAGAAATACTAGAGTCTGAAACTTATTTCTGCACTTTTGTCTATGATAAGTATCTGTACAACTCCATTACTTGGCTCCACCTTTTGATTATATCCTTAGGACACAGAGATGAAAGAGTGAAAGAAGGCATACCAAAGCCCTTTCTGGCCGAAGATCCAATTCCTTTAATTTTTCAAATATACTTTAAAGCAGTTTTCTGGGGTTTTGGAAACTCACAAGCATACATGAAAGTAAACATTTTTCCAACCATCCAACACACTATTTTTGAGACATTTAATGCAATTTATATTTCTAGATTTTCACAAACTTTTTCACTTTGTCATTTTCAGTCTCATACATTGTGAAGAATTTAAGCACCATATCCTAAAATTCCATGTTCTTAATAGTTCTGTGATGACTGATCAGCAAAATTACCTGAAGCTATTGAATTCCCCTTGCTCTGACTACATTGTAGAGATGCATTATGCTAGGTACCTATTTAAAGTCTGCTATAATGTCTTGAAAATTAAAGCACCCAAGAAATGTCTATCTTCTGTATCAAATTACACACTTCCCAAAAAGTGATAAGCACATAAGCCCTGAGAGGACCAAGAAAGAAAAAAATCCCATAATAATTAACATGTCTCATGAAGGTTGAGGTCCTAAATCTTTTTTCAGTAGTTTCTTATAATAAAATTTGAAGGATTTTACACATTTAATTTCTGAATATAAATAATTAATAGAAAAATCTGTTGAATTTATTGTAATGACTATTTTTCATGATTTAATGAAAACTATGTATTATACATGATTAATTTATTTTGTTATAGATTATAAATGAGTGCCAGTACTCTGTTCCCTAATGATTACCACTACATTTTATTTATAAATTCCTCCATACTTAGGAAAGTATTTGTGATATGTAACGAAATGGGTTCTGTGCATGTACAAATAAAACAACGGTCCTAAATTAGTTACAATTATAATAATAAAACAGATCAACTGAGTAAGTGATTTCCAGGCAAAAATGGTGGAATACAGACTTACTTTTTATACATGCAGTTTTCACATACATTCATTCAACTAAGAGTCTAAAAACTGAATCTCTACTAAACATGCACCAATTATTTTCCTAAGTATTATGACCTCACTAATATGGTTTAATACCAGAATTTACATTGCATTAGGTATTACAAGTAATAAAAACTTAACCTAAAATAGTACATGGGAGGATATGACTACATTACTTATAAATACTCCACCATTTTACATTAGGGATTTGGGTTTCCTGCATCTGTGGAGGAATCCTGGAGCCAGTTCTCTGTAGACAATGAGTAATAGCTGTACTTAGTACAGTTTGAAATTTCTCCTGAGTCTGTATTTCTTGAAACATAAGGCAAAACAGGTAATGTGATATGTCACATAGGTGTCAAAAGGAATGAAGTAAATGCACACATAAAAATCAACAGAAAAAAATGTGCTTTCTTTGAACTAAACTGCATAAGGAGTTTATGTGAATTTAAATATGAGAAAAGTGGCGATACATTGGACAAATAATTTCTACAATGATAATTAATTGCTAAATTTAAGGTTACAGTGATACTTATTATAACATATTACATGAAAAATGCATATTTTAGGGAACTGAGAACTTTTGGTTCAGGTGCTTTGTTTCTCGTCAATTAATATAAAATAAATTATGGAACAATATGAATACAAATTAACATTCAATAGGTTATGACATTCAAGTATTAGATGACACAAGTGAGACTTTATTGACACTATGCTTTCATTAGTCTGTGGTATGTTTTTATGTGAACATCATGTTAAATATATCAAATATGAAAGATAAGAACTCATATTTGTATAATATTTTAAATGCAAAACATTATTATCCCTCAAATAATCCAAACAATTAAATAGAAGAATAATCTTCAAATGTCAGTATTGAATCTTCACAGTGCTTGCTCAAATACTTTGGTCGCAGTACTAACTTTGCCAAATATATCACAATGAACACTTTATTCAAGAAAGGGGAAGCAAGTGAACAAGTAGCAACATCCATGTGTGATGGACCATATTAATATCATTAAACAGCTATTTAAAATCAGTTATTAGAGTTTGTCTTATTCCATAAAAAAGTTGTTTTTCCTGGGAATATGGACACACTTTTAAGATAGAAACATTTTATTGTCAGACTTGCTTCATAGTGAAGCAAGTGCAAAGCTGGACACCCTAGGCAGGAGCTTGCAAAAGCGACAATCAAAACCTCCAAATACCAACCGCTACTCATTAAATTGCAAAAGAGGAAAGTGCTAGGAAAGGCAGATAAGCTGTAATGGATTTACTTGCAGATTATGGTCAGAGCATTATGAATACTGCAGTACCTCATCCAGTGGAATACAGCCGGCTCTTTTTCTCTCCCATCACAGCCATTGAGAGGAGCCTTTAGGGTAGGAATAGTGGATTGTGCCTGTGTTGAACACGAAAAACCTAAAATTTAGTGTGCTATAGGAAGCAAATGGAGACAATAAATTGAAGAACTGGGCCTTAGAAACAGTAATGGATGATATCCCAAATAATTCCGAAAGTTGTTAACCATTTCAAAATCATGATACTGAAGAGTTTCATGTATGCATGCCTCTGTGTGTGTGTGTGTGTGTGTGTATACTTACATCTGTGTAAGAATTCTGAGGAAATTTACACAGGACACTCCAGAAGAGAGTTGCCAGAGGTGGACGGCAGAGATGAGAGGTAGAGGAGTTAACTGCCAAACCACCCATGAAAGCACCAAGCCAGAGCAGCCTCTATGATATTTGTTTTAGGAATGAGTAAGGGTGAATGGATTCCGCATTCACCTCAGGCTTCTCATTCCCGCTCATGTTATCCATAGAAAACATTTCCAGAAGCAGTGACTAAAAGAAAAAGCAGTTTGAGGAGGGAGAGTCTTAGTTCATCAAGGCAAAGAGATGAAGACTTAAGTGAATCTCATTGTTCTGTGTGGAACACTGCTTGGAGAAAACTTCCAACCTGTCAGGGAATTTCCATCTCACATTGAAAGGGAAGATATACATATACTGGCAGAATCTGCCTGCTCTATCCTGCCTGCTCTGTAACAGACAGCAGAGCAGAGCAGAGCTAATGTGACACTGGGGGTACAAGAAAAAGCAAGGATATGGAGCTCACAGGAATACTGCCAAGAGACTGCATGTGCTTTAGTAGCCTCAATGTTTTATCTAATCACGTGTGTGCATAGATTATGCAACACTGCACAAACCAGCGAGATGGCTCAGTGGTCTAAAGCGTCTGCGGAGGAAACTTAAGGCAAGCACTGCGACCGCTCCTAGATCCTTGGCACCGCATGCTGCACAGCCCAACCCCAGGGCAGGCTGAGCCAGCCATAACACAAACAAATAAATGAGTTTTAAGACAAATAAATTTAAAAAGTCTTTTAAAAAATTGAATATTTACACATCATTTCATGTACTGAGAAGAGCATTCATACAAAATATGTGATTTTTAGCCGGGTGTGGTGGCTCACGCCTGTAATCCTAGCACTCGGGAGGCTGAGGCAGGAGGATTGGTGCGAGTTCGAGACCAGCCTGGGCTACAAAAGTGAGCTCAAGGCCAGCCTCAACTGCATAGCGAGACCCTGTCTCAAAAAGACAAAAAAAAAAAAAATGTGATTTTTAATACAAGAAGGTCCTCACATTTCATCTTGTATCTACCTCTATACTTTTTTCATCAAATGTATTATTAAAGCACAAAACTTTTAAAAGCCCAGTTGGATATGGTGACACATGCCTGTAACTTCAGGAATTGGGAGGCTGAAACTGGAAGATAGTTGTGTGTTTGAGGTCAGGTAGGCCTATATAGTGAGTTTAAGGCTAGCCTCATCTACGTAGTGCAACCTTGTCTCAAAAAACTTTTAAGACTTATTAAGGTTAAAAGATTTATGAACTTATTATTCAGTTTAAAACATTTAAAAATTTGTTATCCAGGGGCAAAAATCAATACTTTTTAGCAAAAACATTTCATGAAATCAATTTGTGTTTCCTAAAGGCATTTTTTTGGTGTAGGCTAACAACTAAGGATGAACTACTACAGTAAGCTGCATTAATATCATAAGTAATAACATGAGAAAATTGACCAGGGGGCTGACCAGATAGCTCAGAGGATTTAAGTGCCTGTTTAGGCAGATACAGGACCCGGGTCTGATCTGCAGCGTGCTGTGCTGGCCCTATCCCTGGGACATGCTGAGATGACAATTGAGACTGGGTGTGTTATTATGTATTTGTAATCCCAGTGCATGGCAGGCTGAAAACAGGAGGATTAATTAAAAAGATTGTTAAATATAGCTATAAAAACCTGAAATTTTTTTAGTAAAAGCTTTCTTGGACTTTGAATACAGTTTTTTTTTTTTTTTTTTTTTTTTTTTTTTTTTTTTTTTTTTTTTTTTTTTTTTTTTTTTTTTTTTTTTTTATCTTCCAGGGTCAAATCCCCTCAGGAGAATACAGTTTTCTATAACATGCAAAGATGACAGTATCTCAATTCAACAACTGAACAAGCATATGCATATGTAGACTTAAATAGAAATCGTTTCACAGAATGTAAGCATAAGTTAAAGTAAATTGTGGATATATTTCAACAAATATGAGATACGAAGTCAAAAACAAGATATACATATTTCATTGAATGATTCCTTCCTTCCTTCCTTTCTTCCATCATTGAATGTTATCCTAGGCTTGCATTAGAAATGAAAATATGGATAGTGGGTTATCCTATCTGTAAAGGAGAAAGAAAAAACTGAACATCTGTAAGTATGGAAAAAATGGTTAGTATGGTAAAGAATATAGCACACCAGTAAAGAAAGGAAATTTTTGCTATTAAGAGTCAAAACTAAATTAAAATTTAAAATAGAACTTGAATTTTTCTTCTGTGAAATTGACAAAGCTTCAAAACTGTGATAATTCAGTGCTAGATATTAACAAAAGTGCTTTAAGACACAGGCTGTTTTATGTATTGCTACTGAAAGTATTCATTTGGCTCTATTAGCATAATTCTAGAAATCAGTCAGGCATTATGTTTAATGCACTGCATAAAATATTACCTCAGTGCCTTTTAAGTACTTATGCTAACAGTAGAATCATTTGTGAAGTGCCATTTGCAGGAAATAATGCATTAAGACTTGTCAAAGATTTATGTCTGTGAAAATTGGATCTAAGTCATATATCAAACAACTGAATAATTGTAGATAATTCACAGATTTATTTCTGGATTAAAAAGTAATTTAACTTTCTGCATAGAATAATTTATATGGTTTATAATTTAAATATGTAACCACTGCACATTTAAGAGGCTTTGAAGGAAATATAACAAGTAATACAATACCTAGGTGCTAATAATGGTTTTGTTTGAATAATAAAGATAATAGTGGCTATGGTATATTTTTCTGTATTAATTTTCTTTTACTGTGGATGACACTTCTGGGCACTTTACCACTGAGCTACATTCCCAGCCCTTTGTGTTTTGTATTTAGAGTTAGTTGTTAAAATTGCCCAAACTGATCTTGAAATTTGATCTTCCTTTGTCGACATTCCCAGTAGCTGGGATTACGGTTTTGTGCAACTATCCAATTTACTTAAAAATATTTAGCAATGCCTATTTTTAAATATTTTGTTTTACTGTTTTCACTTCTTTTTCAGGACTGTGCTTGAAATCTATAAATAAAAATTATAGAGTTCTTTCATCACTTGGGAGACAAGATTAAAAACAACTGGGATACAAGTTTGAAGAACTAATACTGACTATATCCTCTATATACTTGATTTAGTCAGTACATTTTTTTTTTCATTTTTTTTCTATAATGAAACAATCCTCTCAGCTCTCACAGATTCACTCTCAAAGGCGCCATCTACAAATATCATTAGCATATGAATCATGATTAGTTTTCTAACACCTATGCTGTTAAGGAATGCAATTGTTCTTTGGATCTGAGGTGTTAGTGTTTCCCCCAAACGTTTATGCCTTTTGGAGGTGACTGGAGGCTGGTGCACTAAGTTCTTCAGGGGATTCACCCACTAATGAGCCCAGCAGATAAGGGTGCTGTTAGGAAATGGAACTTGGTGGAAGGTGGGTCACTGAAGGTGTGATGCACAGGGGAATGTTTCCTTTCCCAGGATCTTGGAGTAGTTCTCTGTTTCCTGGATGGAATGACACAAACTTTTATTTTTTCTGCCAGACCCTTCCATCATCATTCTGTTTCTGTCTTGGAGTCAGCCAAACAGAGACTGGTAACATGCACCAAAACAATCTCTCTTCCTTCAAATTGTGAATGTTCAGTGTCATGTCCAAGCAATAAGAAATTGATCATAATAAGTGTCTGGCACCTGGTACAGAAAACAAAAAAATATTTATTAAATAATGTCACCCATTGCTTCCTGGCAGGGATACATTCTGAGTAATACATTGTGGGGTGATTTTCTCATGTGAACATCATCTAATGTACTTATTCCCACAAACTAAGATGATTACACTGATGGTTGGCAATATACTTTATGGAACCATGTTGTATATGTGGCCTGTATATTGGCCAACACATCATTATACTGTAATATGAAAGGAATCTTCTAGTGAAAATATTCAATGAAAGAAGGTTTTTATAAGCCTATGCAAAAACTTCATGAGAATAAATGGTTAAAATAGAGAGTTTCCAATCTCTAAAGAAAGGGAGAGCTGATTAACTGCCTGAATAAAATGAGTCTCCTCTTTTTGTTATCTCAGCATATATATATATATATATATATATATATATATATATGTGTGTGTGTGTGTGTGTGTGTGTGTGTGTGTGTGTGCTTAATATATGCTTAATATATATTATCTTTAATCACTATTTTGTATAAATTAAGTTTTGAGATGTGAACATCTTTAAAGTAGGGAATGAAAGAGGTAGACTGAGTCACCAAAAGTAGTGAAGACATAGCTGACTGAAAATTAGGTGACTTAATCAACAGAAAAATAAATCATAAAAAATAAAAATGACCCATTGCATTTGTTCTTTATTGCCTCACAAGACTTCTTTTAAAGCACAGATCAAGTCAAAACACTCAGGCACCAAAACCAGTGACTGTGACTCTTCTCCACACACATGACAGGACCTCTTCACTTTTCCATCCTCTGCCACTTCTCATCAACCTGGTAACATCAGGTATGAGAAAGTGATCTGCATTCCTTGAATTCTGTTCGAAAAATTCTCCATATATTTGAAGTATTCTCCATATATTTCTTATATCTACATTGGATTAGATATATGAAGTATCAATCAACATTAGAATAAAAAAATTCTATTGAAAGCTCAATGTGAGAATGGTGTTGAGAGCTGAAAGTAGAAGACCAGAGTTTCTGATTTTGAGGGAACAACGCTGTGCTAAATGACCTTCAGAACTAAGTCAACAATATTTAGTGGATGTATAGACAATGTATATACACAATGAAGAGGATTAAAAAGTGAAAATAACTGAAGAAATGGTACATTTTTGCCATCTAGATTGTAATATTTCAGTATTCACTGGAATATACAAACTTTATGATAATTTTCTTGAAGAATTGCATTTCCTTCAATCACTATTAACTGCATTTCCATCAAATGGAAGAACTTATTACCAATGAATTAATGTCACTTTGAGAACATTTACTTCCTAGATCAATTTTTATTCAGGAATTGCAGTCTCTTGATCACATTAGTATAGAATTATCATTAATTAAATCAACAGAATCATTTCACCAGGCCTTTAGAGATACTGCAGACTGGTTGATAACCTTTTATATAAAGAACTTATTTTAATAAGTTTAAAAATTGAATATTATTTAAAGTGAATGAAACTTCAGAATTTATCACTAGCTGTTTTATTTCTAAGTTAGAAAACTGAAGAGCATAAAAATTGCAATAACTTCTTAAAGTGATTAAGGTACATTGGGTCTCAGAATTGGCTCCTGGCTTCTTCACCTTGTTTTATTCTGCCTGCATATGTATTTTATGCAATTCAATCAACATACTCTATTTCACTTTAGTTGCCAACAATATTTTATCTCACATGTCAGCTATCTCTACTATGGGAAAATTGTGGAGGATTTTTTAATAGCATCTGAGTTTAATCATGTTACCATGGCAAAGAGAAGCCTGGAGATTCTGGGCTCTGGAGACAAAAATGTATAGATTATATCTTGCTTTGGAAACTAACCAGCTATAAAAATGTTGAGGAATATCATACACATTTATTATCATACACATTATTATCTTAGTTCCAACAAGATATAGAGAGTAATGCTACTTACCTCATGAGGTGCTATTTAGCATTATATAAATTATTGCATTTCAAAGTAGAAATTTATATTGTACTCAATATGTGTTTACTCAATGTTAAAAGTTAGTAATAGGGCCAGCCTGGTTGCTCAGTGGACTAAAGCGCTTGCTTAGGCAGGCAGAGTGTAGCAGCCTGTGTTCGATCTCCTGTGAACATGGCTTGCCCCGCTAAGACAGGGATTGAGACTGAGTGTGGTGGTGTGCGCCTGTAATCCCAGTACTTTGGAAAGCTGAAAACAAGATGATCACCACAACTTTGATCTCTGTAGTGAGAACCTGTAGACGCTGTCCCAAAATACAGAAAAAAAACCTAAGTAATATTAATCTCAAAATTTCTGTGAATACAAAAAATGAAAAATGTGGTTTTTCTCTCAGAAAAACCATATATGTTGCAATATAACATAAACATTTTTCTTTCATTCCTTTCATAAATATTCATTTAAAACAAATGTTGAAAAAAACCTTTAAGATTATTACAAAATATTTTATTTAATATTTTTAAAAGTATTAGGGTGGTAAAATTATTTGAAAAGTATTTTTAAATGAGATTTTAAAAAAGCACATAATAACTGATCATTCCTAAAAAGGTAGCAAAAGGATCACTTTAATGAGGAAATCTGACACCCCATTACTCCCCAGTTGTATTGTCAAATTACTTTTCTTAGTTGAAAAAATACACAGGATAGCAGAGTGATATGTGAAGAGCTTTTGATATATATGTCCCAGAAATGTCACAAGGCACAATAAAAGCTAAATGTGATTCATAATAATGACACAGAAGAACCTTGAAGTAATTTTTACATTTTCTACCAAATAAAAAATTCTATTCTCTGTCAGGATCTCTGCTGATGTATTATAACAGCAGCTTCAATGGATGATAAAGTAAATTATCAC
Organism: Myocastor coypus; assembly: GCA_004027025.1. NCBI lineage: Eukaryota > Metazoa > Chordata > Mammalia > Rodentia > Myocastoridae > Myocastor > Myocastor coypus. The sequence goes on along the minus strand of PVJA010000622.1, from coordinate 148,039 downwards.
TGTTTGATAATACATAATTCCTACTTGAATATTTTTAATACAAAGTATCATTTGTGAACAGAGATTCTCTGATCAGCGCTGGGAAGGAGCTCTGGGGTGAAGTTAATCGTGAGGAATCTCACTGCAATCATTATCTCCTGTAGAAGATTGAAAAATACCTCCTGGTTTCCCAACAGCCTTGTCTCCTCTATTGCTGTTGAGATTGGGAATTCTGTCTCTTTTACTCACTAAAAAGGCAGAAGAGGGGGAGATTGGGATAGATGTAGGCAATCTTTCTCTTTTATAGAACACTCCTGTCTAAACATTGACTGTTGCCTAGGCATTGGCATCGGCATCTCTGCCCTCTTTCTCCGAATTAACAAACGTGTTTTCTTTTGTCTTGAATTCTCCAAAGACTATTACAGCCCAAGGAACAGGATGAACAGAAGTCACACCAAGCTTGACATCAAGGATGGTACTTTTCAAACACTTGGATTTTTTTTTATACACATTATTCCTGGAAAGATTCACTTTAGGCTTTGTCATTTAATTCTTATTGCTTATTATAGCAGAATGACTATGGGTTAAATGACAAATCTTTTCAGTTATTTTCCATGTCCAACCCACTAAATACTCATTGAAAAAAAACCTGAAGCATGTGATAGCCAACATTAACTTACATAGGAGATATTTACTAATTTTCAGTAGGAAAGTATGTTACTTAAATCTTAAATGTTATTCTGTCACACAAACAATAATGACACCAGTGATATCATCCAGCATTATATCATTATATTCTACCCATGCTATATCATTATGAAACCAAAATTTCATTATCATTTTTTTTTTTTTTTGTCTTTTTGAGACAGGGTCTTGCTATACAGTTCCGGCTGGCCTTGAGCTCACTTTGATAGCCCAAGCTGGTCTCGAACTCGCATCGATCCTCCTGCCTCAGCCTCCCGAGTTCTGGGATTACAGGCGTGCACACCACGCCCGGCTTCATTATCATTTCTTACACTTCTTTTTGTAGGCATTAAATGGTCTGTCAAACTGGACAATAGTAAAGCATTAAACAAAAGTAGTGGACACCAATCAGTGGGGCATTTGCTATTTTCTAAGCTAAACTAAGTTATCTCTGTTGTTAGAACTCATCATTGGTCTGTTGTTGATCTCAGGGAAACAAGGCAAACATAGATCAGAGGTTAGCTATGGGGTCAGAAGAAGCAGTTGTTATTCAGCTGGGAACAAATAAAATGAGAGCATTTTCTCAATCTAAGAAACATTTTGAGGATGGTATGATTTGCAGGGATTTGAGGAGTATATCATAAGATATGGTATAATATAAATGAATGAATTTATGTGGATAGGTACTATATTAGCCTATGTATAGGAAGACTTGTACACAAATATCAGCGTGTAAAACAGTTATATGCCATTTGTTCTTTTGTTTCTTAGAAACATTGTTATTATAACAGGGACTTCTTTGAAATTATCTATTAGTTCTGTGATTGTAATGACTGACCCCTTTTGATTCTCTAGTATTTTCTTTCTGTGAATCATTTGTCTTCACCTCCTCTCAGGCTCCAAGAACTATGAGGCTCACATCAGGCAGATCATAGCATGTTGGAAGCCAGATTGTCTGGTTGAACAGTAAGGACTTCCCATGCATTAGTAGGACATCAAAGAACCAGAAAAGCAACAGTAATCAACCAGACCAGGACTTGACCAAAGTTTCTTCACCATCTATACCACTTTCCTCTATTTTTGTCCTTCTCAGTACATTCTTGAAATTTACATACTCTGAAGAGAAGGCTTAGCACACTTATATCCATATTCCTCCCCAGTATGGTCACACTGAATGATTTATCTTGTATTTTTCTGTGTTGGTGCCAAAAGAAATGATGAGAAGACCCAATGAATAAGCTTCAGAGGACTCACTGAGACTTGTCTCTCTCAAAGTGAGCCCAGAGCTGCAGAAACAGCTCACTTTTATTGAGGGGTACAAGCAGGCTATGGAATGTGCTAGACTGCTTTACAGATTACAAATCACTATGTCTTCTAACATATGCCTAACACTAGGTTCACACAGATGCCAACAGATAACCAAGGAGCAGGGGAGGTGACAACCCTTAACATTCCAAGCAAGAAATCAATAAACAGGACACTAGCAAAGGAAGCTGCTATTTGCAGGTGTAAATCCCAGCTTTCTGGGACCTACCACAGACAGTAGCCCTCCCTGGGCTCTGTTTCTTGTTTCCTGCTTCTCAGGATATCAACTGGGCATATTGCTATAATTCCCCGCTTTTATTTTATGCTGAAGGTTTTTGAAGCATTAGGGTGAGGACTGCAGATTTCTGGTCCATCGCTTCTTGCCGGGTCAGTCCTCGTCGCCAGGCTAAGCAGGATATACAAAATTCACAGAGACAGCATACACAAATCACTACTACACTTCCACTAAACCATGAAGTAACATGAAAAGAATTAAGGCTTTCAATGCCACTAGAGATGCTTTGTAACAGATGAGTGCCAGACAATTCTGACAATTGTTTTGTATTATCAGTATGTTGCTGAAGAGACAGCATCTCAGCAGTAGTATTACCATGATGCAATAAATGTCTTTTTACATTTTTCCATGGGAAATGAGTTTGATTCCATGGAATGGGAGTTATACAAAATGAAGAGGTATTCCAATTATATTTTAAATGAAGTTGGTGTTGTAGATTAACAATTTGATCTCCTAACATAACAACAGCATGTTCTAAATCATATATATTAGTATTTAACTCTGAGTCTGTGTGTCCTTGAGAAGTCCATAATTGTTCTGAGTCCTTGTGCCACTGCTGCACAAAATGAACAGTGTGTATACCTTGGTTCAATGATACTCTGGCTGTAGCAGTTGTGGCTGTGATGGCTATTATTCCTAGGATTATGGCTGTCACAAGTTCAATCATTCTTTTTGTTCTCTTCTTTAACACCTCCAGCAAATGCTGGAGCAGCATCATGGAAGGGGAGTCTTGCCACGGGCGATGTAGTTGTACAGGAAGCCAGATTCCGGTCCTTGCCCTGACAATATAGATGCTATCCCTAGAAAAATTAAGGCTAATAGAAGAGTTTAGATATGTATATTAAGAACAATGGTGACATGTAATGGTATAGTTAGAAGGATTCCAATAACTAGGTCCTGCAAGCAAAAGGTAGGGGAGGCGAACACATGCCTGAGTAAAATGAGTTGTGTTCCTTTTAAATTTTAGATGTAAATTATGGGAGGATTAGTTCCTCCATATGTAGCCTTTCCAGGCCGACATATGATTTAATGAGGTAACTAACTTTTAAAGATGATGTTGAATTGGTCCCCCAGAAACATGAGGGACACTAGGGGCATTCCTCCTCCATGCCACATTATTGTTTCATTGGCATTTTTAGTGGTATTATAAATCTCATCATTGCCATTCCATTTCCATCTTAGCTCCTTTCCTTTCTCCATCCAGGCTAAGCCATAAGGGCTCCAATCTATGACGCCTCCACTGAAAGTATTAATCAGCACCCGGGCTGCCTCTCCTCTACAGCCTTCCCAATGCACCCAATCATGGAGATAACCAACATTGCTATTCTGGCAGGGTGGCAGATCTGGCAGTGGAAACATTCCAACAGCATCTATACCTCTAAAATGTTTTCCTTGGAGCAGAAAAAGTCCCTTTTTCCTTCCCTTACTCCCAATGTTATTATTTACTATAGATAACCAGACTCTTGTGCTTGCTTTTAAACAATGAGCTCCATTCCCAATACAAATAGGCCAACCTTCTACTCTGATCTCATAAAATGGAATTTTAGTTCCTTCTTCTGCTGATATTGCTGGTCCCTGGGCATAACAAGGGCCCGGTAACCAGGAGCTTTTATTTACTTTATGGTTAGACTAAAGTCCCACCACTGAACTCCTTTATTGAGTGATGGATTTGGAACATAAGTCCAATACCTAAAATTACCCTAATACTTACCGAAAGTGACAACAAAGCCACCATAGCAACAAACAAGTTGGTACTATCTTTTTTTCTCAAAATTTCTGCATTTGCTCATTTTCTAGGCTTTGTCTTTGGATGTGTACCCGAATCACTTCTTCAGTCTCTCTTTTGTCCAATGACAGTCTGGAGCAGATGTCTGGCAGTTATTTTCTTTAAAAAATTTAATATAAATAGAACTTTCTAAAGAAGTAATCTAGGTGTACACGTGTGTATTCCCATGGTATCCTCCCTTTTTGTTTAATGAGTATTTTTTTAAGTTTCTATGAGATCATTTTTTAATTGTCCATGGCTATTTTAATATTTAAGTCTCTATAGAATATTAGCAGGTAAAAGTTACATATTTTCACAAAGAAATTGAGAAATCAACACCATATTTAACACTGCAGTAAGACAATCCTGATGACATTTTGTGATATATTTTATATATTTGTGTTTTGTTTTGGCATAACACTTTTAATCAATCATCTCTATTTTAAACACAAAAAATATTTTTTAATTAGTCACTCTTAACTTAGACATATATGCAAGTTTTTTGTAAAAGGCAGAAGTCTGAATTTGAGAAAAAGTCTTATCCCAATAAGCAACCTTTGTTTTACATGTTGAAAATCATAAATACACAATATATCATGAGATTATAAACAGTGAATTGCTATACTCATATGAAGACCTTCGTTTTTTAATCTAGTTTTGTATGAAAACCACCTTTAAAGAGAAAATCTCATTGTAACATTTTGAAAAACTTTATCTTTTAACCAATGACTAATTTATTGAGGGTGTCTCCTAAGAGATTATTGAGATTATTGGGAGCTCCTCATTAATGAGTAAAAATGTTGGCCACACCTCTTATTCATCAACTGAACTCCTCTCTAATAAATTTTTTTCACTCTAGGGAATTTTTATTAAATTATCTTAAACCTTATGATGTATTGTATATAAATCACTTTTAACATTATTTTGAAAAAGCATGCTTTTAAGTCTGTATCTCAAATTATACTTAAAACAAATCATCAAAAATCCAAAAATAAAAAGAGGAACAGCTGTTCACTGAAAGACATGCAAACATAAAAACATAGATACATAATATCTTTATAAAATTAAGAGTGCACTCAATTTTTTGGCCAGATTTATAAGTAGATTAGTCAGATTTTATTATTTGCTAAGTATTAGAGATTTCTTATCAGAAAAATTTTGAAGGAATAAAATATTTTCTTTATAATTAATATGCATATCTTATGATTATATTTTGTTGTCACCTATTTAGAACTTAGATTTCCATTGGGTGAGTTCCTTGAAGAGGTCCCAGGAAGGATCCAGCCTCATTACAGTTAACTTCTTTTTTTAGATCTGGCTTCATGCTGCAGCCTGACAGTGCACTCCGGTACCCCAATAGGTTGTTTAGCATTCTCCAGAAAAACACAAGCATACCCTCTGCCCCAAGTTAGCAGCGGGCTGAGTCCCTTCCATAGTATGGTGTGGAGATCTCTCCTAAGGTTGTTTTTTTAGCCCTGTTCTTCTTACCTGCTTTGTCTTTATGTTGCTGCAAAAGTTTAAAAGTTTAATAGTATATGTTGACAAGTTAAGTTGGCAGGATTGACTCTCTTTTTGTTTTAACAGAACTTTGATTATATAGTGAGATTTTAGAAGAGGAAGCCATACATTTTTTGACTTTTAACTTATCTGAAGTGACAGTCAATAGCACCAGAGAAATTAGTCCAAAAATCAAGATGGAGTCAATTAACATTACCGAACGAAGTCTGAAAATCATCAATGGTTGTTCTGAACAGTTTGAGGTACAAAATATCTTTGTTGTGTAAGTTGACACAAATATTCAGGAGAGCTTGAACTACTTTATGGTGGCCTTAGGAGGCCACCACTAAGCCTTTTATTAATTAAATGGGATTTCAAAATCAACTGTTTATACTCTGTGGTTAGCAAAAATGAATGACCAACTGAGCAGTATAAGAATTTGGTGTGATTTAAACAATAGTTTGGTTGGATAGAATTTTAGCTTTGATTTCTTTGTATAAATAGCGCTGACCACGCCAAACAAAACCTGCAGACCGTTTAGCATTTTAGTTGTTTTTACTGCATACGTGTGTCAGCCTAGTGGCTAGCAGCAACTTAATGGTCTTAACACCTACAAAGGGTTTTCTTGAGCCCATATTACCTCCTATAGCTTTAAAGGAATTATGGCCCTGTAGCCCAGGCCTCTGTGCATAGCCACTCTGTGTCAGATATCACTCTGCTGACAATAGGGCTAGGCAATATTAATATGTTTAATATGTATAAATAGTAGCTGACTTCTGTTTTTTAATAAGCAGGTAAGTTTTAATATGAAAAGATTTAGTATTACATATTATAAGTAACATTTTTTATTATTATCTATCAAAAATTACCAAATGTACAATTGCATGTTGGGCAATAATAGTATTGGTCTCTACAATCAGACCTATGGTATCTTTTGGAATAGAGCTAAAAACTCCAGTTTTAATTTTGTAAACACCTGATGTGGGGAGCAAAATCTGATTTTCCACAGCCATCAAACCTAAAGCTGTGCTTCTGCTTCTGCAGGTTGCATGGAAAAGATATGCTGTCCTGCATTTGATTGAAATTTGGGCTGGTCAATAGAAACTGTGGGTATCCCATATTGTTTATCTTTGAGTCCCGGCTGATAGGCCCCTTCTCCAGCTTCTCCGAGATTGTAAGGGTTGGCCATGCTTATCAAGTTTAGAGCGACATCCATTAGCCCAATATTTACCTTTTCCACATCTCAGACAAAGTCCTGAAACAGTCTTGCTATTTTTATCTCCTTTTTTCTTTTTATCTTGTCCTTTTTTTTTTTGCAATCTTTTCTTATATGACCCATCTTTCCACACTTAAAACATTTGGTATGATTTTGTCTTAAAAGAGACTGTAAGGCAGCTGCCAATAAATTAGCTTTGTATGGCTCTGAGCCAATACCAGCCCAGGCCTTAATATATTCTTCCAATGATGCACCCTGTGCCTTTAAGGGACCCAGAGCCTTTTGACATTCAGTATTCACATTCTCAAAAGACAAAGTCTGTAACAATAACTTCCTCAAATCTGGTGCTGTCACTGTTTTGTATATAGCTTCCCTTAATCGGGAGACAAATTCTACATATGACTCCTTATTAGACTGGAAAACTTTACCAAATGATTTTTGAGCATCCCCTAGTCTTTCCACCTTTTCCCATGCTCTCAGAAACAAATACGAGTTTTGTACAATAGCCACATCATCGCATTGCAGTTGGGCTTGGATACCAACCCTGGCCCCCGACCCAGTGAGTCGATCTGATGAAACATTAACTGGGGGATTTCGTCCCCTGTTAACCCTCTCTTGAATATCTGCTTGATCTTTCTGTCAAGTTCTAAACTGCAAATATTGACTTGGCTCTAAAACTGCACGGCACAAAACTTCCCAATCATGAGGAATTAATCTATGTTCATTTGCTAATCCTTTCATTAATCCAATCACATAGGTTGAATGCATATCATAGGCCGCAACAGCCTGTTTTAAATCTTTAATAACCTTTAATGCCAGAGGTTGGTGTTCCCAGTGTACATAGCCCTGGGCAAATTGAGCATTTGGTGGGCATTGTTGAACCACCACAGGAAAAATAACCAAAGGGGCAGAATAAGCTTCAGGATCTCCCTGTTGTCTCCCTTGCATAATATCCTGAGATACAACACTTCTACAAACTTTTATGGGGGCTCCCTTTCTTTCTTCATATGGAGGAGCAGAAGGGTAAAAGGATGGCAGTGGGGGCTGAATTTTTGTGAACTGAGATGGAAGAACTACAGAGGTAGAGACCGCCATTTTTTCAGTCAATTTAGAAATCAGTTCTGATAATTGCTTTACCTGAGCTCACAGTTCGCTGACCTCATTCTTAGTTTCCTTTTGTTCTACATCAGCCAAATCCTTATATTCTAAGGATGCAGTTTGTGATGCCATAAACGTCATTTTAGGACTCAGTTTGTTAGATTTATCTTGGCTATAGAGCATCGAGAGATTCAAAGAGCTGATACTCTTCGTATTCCGGGGAGCCGCTTCATGTAGGGAGTTTGATAAGGTGCAACCTTAACGTTAATTATGCACCACAGAGGCCCCTTGCTCTGTTTTTGCCCTTTTTGTTATGCTAGTATCCACATTTGAGAGTGAGGAAGGCAGAGGCCTTAAAAAGATCTCATATGCAGATTTATATTTGCGCAGAGGCTGCTCTTGAGGTTTAGCAATATCAGCATCTGAAGCTGACCTGTTCAAATATTTCTTTGACTCTTCTGAATCTGATTACAATGGTTCCAAAGCTAAGGAAATTAAACTACAAAGAGACCATACATAAAGAGGAATTGTTTCCCCATTTTAGTGAGCACGCCACAGTGCTCTCATAACTTGATTCCAAACTTTTAAGTTTAAAGCAGAGTTTCCCCTAGGCCGAAACCAATAACGATGCCTTTTTATAAGGGAAATAATTCCTTGAAACTCTTTGGTTTCATCTTTACCCCCGCTCCTTTGAGTACCATCCAAATAAGACAGACATACTCATTTTCTACGGAGATGGAGTTTCCCATTACTCTGAGCTTTTGCCGTTGGTCTTGCCTAATCTGGGCATACTTTTCCCACTCTGTCAGGCCTCTCTTAACTCACCCCTGGTCGTCTTCTGTGCCCCGCGTTGCACGCCACTCGTTGTATTGTTCTGTGTCGGTGACAAAAGTAACGATGAGAAGACCCGATGAATAAGCTTCAGAGGACTCACTGAGACTTGTCTCTGTCAAAGTGAGCCCAGAGCTGCAGAAACAGCTCACTTTTATTGAGGGCTACAAGCAGGCTGTGGAATGTGCTAGACTATTTTATAGATTACAAATCACTATGTCTTCTACCATATGCCTAACATTAGGTTCACACAGATGCCAACAACTAACCAAGGAGCAGGGGAGGTGATAACCCTTAACATCCCAAGCAAGAGATCAATAAACAGGGAGCCAGCAAAGGAAGACACTATTTGCAGGTGTAAATCCCAGCTTTCTGGGACCTACCACAGACAGCAGCCCTCCCTTGGCTCTGTTTCTTGTTTCCTGCTTCTCGGGATATCAATTGGGCATATTGCTATAAATTTCCTCTCAATGTCAACACCACTGGTCTCTCTGAATGGATTTTCAAAGTGGTAGGTACCTGAATCTAGTCTCTTAAAAACCTCAAATTCACCTATGCCTCTGACAAGCCTACCATTTCTGCATCCTTTGGATCTCACAGAATTCCAAAATGATGGAAGAGCACCACTGGAATTGGTGAGGAACGATTTCTAGGAATGCAAATAAATACCAGCTCCTTAGCTGAAGTACAATTCTCAGTCAACAGATGCCTGAGGTAAATTTCACTCATGGATGACAGAGGCTTGAAAGTAGATGTAATAGCTCTTCACACTTTTTGCAAGTACTGATATTCTTAATTTCTTTTCTAAAATTTATGTGTCATAATTCAACTACAGACAAGAAATGGGAAGACATTAACATTTAATGGGAAGAAATAGAAAAACACATGGAAGCAGTAGCCATGGACTGAAGCCAAGAAAGCACTCTACCGTATATGCCTTGGTTATTAATTAAACAGTAAATAGGAAAGCATAAAAACATTGCATCATGATCGTCTGGCCTAAGGGACATAAAAAAACATTATTTGTCTTTTATGGAACAGAGTAATAGGAAGTAAACAAAGATTCTTAAAGGGAGACTGTAACCCAAACCAAATACCTTTAAATGTTACATTTGGATGTAGAATAGTACATGAGCTCTCTAAAATCTAATAAACTCCGCAAACTGAAAATTGTTTTGGCTGATAAATGCAATATAGTATTAAAAGAAACTAATTTCTATACATATGATACTTATGGAAAAGAATGGTATCAGAACTTCAAAGTTTGGTGGTATAAAAATGCTTTCAGTCACATTTTTATAGTCATTATTTTGTATTTTAAAATTTCAATAAAATTTGCCAATGATTCTATTCGTGTTTTTCTAACTTAAGAAATCATCCCAGGAATGTGCTTAGATAGAATTCAGTGTGCATACACAGACACAAATAGTGAAACATGAGGTAAAATTTTATCAGAAAAGCATGAAAGGGCTAAGAAAATTTTGAAATGCAAAGAATTCTATCTTGGGCCCAAATAGTATATTACAAAAAATATAATTCATTTTATAACTTGATATAAACTTGCCTCTTGAATTTGATAAATATTATTACTGTAATTTGGGTTTCTTTTTTTTTTTTTTTTTGAGACAGGGTCTCACTATGCAGTTCAGGCTAGCCTTGAGCTCACTTTTGTAGCCCAGGCTGGTCTTGAACTCACTCTGATCCTCCTGCCTCAGCCTCCCGAGTGCTGGGATTACAGGCGTGAGCCACTACGCCTGGCTTTGTAATTTGGGTTTCTGAAGGCTTATTTATGCAAGATATCAACAAGAGGTTCTTGGAATTCTGGAATAAGATGCTTACTAGAAATAAAGGAAGTCTAACAACAAAGACCGGGGGATAAAAACTGCAAATGTCTGAGGATATTTTTAATATCCATCTTGTGAGAATATAAAATGGAGTTGTATTTTAAAAGATGTGAACAAATCAGTTGGTTATCAATATGTCAATAGTAATCTGAAAATAAAAATGTGTATTTGTCATGAATCATTTCAGTGCTGAGGAATATCACTGCCTACAGAAGCTGAGATGTAAAAATTATCAAATGATTTGCTGTCAAAAAAAACATCTCTGATTGCCATCTGCCATGAAGATAACTTCCCCTTTGTAAAGTCATTACTTGGGCTGGAATCACTACATACAGCAAGTTCAACAATGCACAAAAATAAGTGGGAGAGATCTGAATTGTCACCGTGTTATCTTTACAGTGTTTGGTTCTAATGCATCTGTACACCATGATCAATTTTTAGTACGGTAAAAGTTCTAAAACAGAAGGGTTTTCCAGGCATTTTGGTGTTTGTATTTGTGTTATGTTCTAGAGGTGGTTCCTGCTTCCTGCCATGGTTGAGGAGCAGGGCCTATATTTACCATCTACTATAAAAAATAAGATACTTGGCCAAAATTCATAAAAGGAACATTTAGATATTGGGAAGTAGATATTGCAGGACTGGTAGATGAAAAATGGGAAAACATTATAGAAACTGTCTACAGCCATCTCACTCTGAATGTGCTCAGGCTTGACTTATTTCAAGAGCTAAACAGAATCAGTCCTTGTTAGTAGTTCCAAAGGGCACACACTCTGCAAAGCTTTGATAGTCCTTTACATGATACATGAGGCACTTTAAATAAAGAGGCTGGTAGATGGATGGGGGGAGATACACAGTCTGAGTATCGTAGTCTCGTGACCCTAGGAGACAGAAATTGGTGTTAGTGGCTCTAAGGTAATTAGGAAAAGATAAAAACTTCTAGATGTGTAGGAACCTGACATCACCAGCCTTCTAAAAATCTGCATGGGGATAGCTGAGGAATTCTGAATCTTCACTCATGAGCAGAAATGAGCTCACAATGGGTTAGCACTCTTTGAAGTTATACAGAGTCTGGAGTTTTTGCTGTAAACAAGGATGTATAATGTCCAAGGTCTGCTCTAATAGTAGTTACTGTGAGTGGAGTGGATCTCAAAGCTTTCCTGGTTTTGAGTTCTGATTTGTTGAAGTGGAAAGCCTCCTCAAGCATATAGTGAATTAGGTAGAGGTGCGTGGACAATAAGGCATCAGAAGAAGGTCAGACTGACCTTTCTAGGCATCATTATAGGCAACACTTCTAGTACCCTAGACCAGTGGAGGTGAACCTTCAAGAGTTTGCAGTGGTACAAGGAGCCCTCCTGAGGCACACATGCCATCAGTTTGCCACTACTTCCTGAGCCTACATTATAAATAGTTTCTACCAAAATAAGCTTGCCTGCTATCTCATGTAAACTGCTCCCTTACAATTTCATATCAATTATTATGCTATAATGACTAATTGTACTCTACTTACAATAAAATATTCAGCAAGACAATGCTTTCTATTTCCAGTTTACTGTCTCACACTCCAATAATTTATTAACTTAGCTGAATCAGTTATGTTTGATCAATTTGCCATCTCACCAACTCTCACCAACTTTGTATCTACATTCCCTCATTTCTTCTGCTTATATTCATTCTACGGCATACATTTTCAAATCTTTAGGCCCTCCTTCCTGCTGTTCAAATATTACTAGCACATTGTCATCTTTGATTGAATTATAACTTGCTTAATTTTAAATGATGTCTTAAAATGATAATTGGTTAAATTTTGTTTATTTAATATTTTATTCATTTTACTGAGAAAAAAGAATAGCTTGAAACAGTTTGAGTACAGGTAAGCAGGACATTTACAATAATTAATACAATGTATATTGTTGTCTTCATAGTAGTCATTCAGAGGACAAGATGCAGACATAGTTAGTATCTTGTCTAAATAATATTAGTATAATATTTTATTCTCAATGAAGTAAGAGAAAGTAGCTGTATATCTACCCTAACTCGTGTGTGTGTGTGTGTGTTTGTGTGTGTGTGTGTGTGTGTGTGTGTGTGTATGTTTCCTTCCCCCTTTTTGCCACAACAAAAGTTTACTTAATTTACACTTTTGTGGAGTTAGAACACATGACACTAGGTTGCCTAGCAACTGATAGCAAACCCTCACCAAATAGGATGTTCATGTCTGGAATGAGATAGCTTGTTTGCCTTTGCCACTGGGCTAAGTCCCACTTTCATATGTTTGATCAATTTCCTAGTCTCTTGGCTCCCAACATAAGCCAAAGGTTGCTCCTTTTTTCATTTTGTTTTTTCAGAGATGGGTGTTCCACTGCATTTGGAGAAGCTGTACTTAGATAGGTCTTTAAAGGCTCTTTTCATACTTGGGAACAATCTAAACATTGTAGGGACTTGAATTCAGCAAAATAACTCAATATTCCAATGGTCCATAAGAGTAGTGGTTTATCAGCAGAACTGGAAATTATCACAAGTTGTTGACTTGAGCCTTTTATAACTCAACATATTAATATGGCACCACACTGTATACCTCATGGTTATACTTTGGGTGGCTAAGACCAAGTTAAAGCAGGACCTATATACCTAAAAAATGTAACTTTTGAATCTTGAAAAGATCAGTCAATTCCCCTCAGGATATATGCTAAAACCATGTACAGCATTTTGTAGATCTTTTGTCAGTGTCAACCATCTAGATTTTTCATAGCCATTACTTGACCAATTTTCTTTCTGTAAAGGCCTGAGAGACTTTTCTCTCTAGGTGACTTTCCTTAGGCACACTATACATTGTCATCACTTTCCTCTGTGGCCTCATAATCTCCAAGATCAGAAAATTTGGACAACACTGAATTATGGGATATCACAGCACTGGTTCTCTTATGCTCTGAGGGCCAAAATACTAGCTATCCTTGTAGCCCTTCAGTTTCTCAAATTTTTGGTCTGAAAACTTGGCTTAATTTTAAATATATGACTATGACTTAAGAAATTATGACCTGAAATGTGAGCTCATTCACTTTATCAGAGGACAACTTTATTTTGTTCACCTACTTGTTTGGCTCACTATTTTATGGGAATGCTGAATCTTATCCTCACCTACCTTCCCCGTTTCTTCCCCCTCTATATTCTCTGACTCTTGCCCTGCTTTTTTCCCCATAGTATCTATAACAGTTTCTGATACATTAAAGTTTTTATCTAGTATTCTGTTTTTATTTTTAAGTGTTAAAGACTCCAATACTTCAAAGACAATAGTATACATTTAGTGAAAATATCCCCTCCAACACTTTTTGAGAAAAGAGAAGATAACCATCTCATTTTCTCTAGCATAACAATACAGTAAACTATATACCCAATTATGTTTCTAAGGAATGAAAGTCTTGTAAGTATATGTGTTCTGACAAACCCTGATGAGTTACACATATTTCAATACCGTTTTCCCAATGAATGATTCTGTTCAAACATTTGTGAGATTCAATCATAAATCTCTGGGAGGCATTCTCATGAAATTATCCTATCATCTTAATTACAGTGTTAGGATAAACAACTTCTCTCTTGCCTAGAGAATGGTGGGGAAAAAAACAGAAGCTGGATGTAATTGCTTTTATGATTTCCCCAAACAACAGGTGCAATTTAATTACACTAAGCACATCAAGGGGCAAATTCAAAGCCATGTTAAAATGTGAAGAATTACAAAAGCAATTTTCCTTGGCCAGTGATGCTAACTTCCTTGTCAACTAAAGTTTTTCTCCTTTAATGTGGCATCCACTGTGAAAGAATCTTCTGATGTAATTATCTGTGGCTAGGTATGATTTTGGCCAAGTATTGTAACAACTTTTCTTTAAAGTCACCCATTTTCCAACAAAGTTTGTTTCTAAGCCAAAAAAAAAAAAAAAAAAGAATTTCATTTGTGAGCCAACAGAAATGTATTTAGTTATATCTGGCTAAATTAGATTCATTGAAATTAATTACAAACTGAACATATGAATGAGGGTGGTGATTTCAATATCCCTGAAAAAACAGAATTTTCATACTAGTTGCACTGTTTGAGATTTAAAATTTAGGCTAAATAAATTATTTTCTCTGTGTTTTTGCTGTCTCACTTACAACATAGGACTAACAGAAAGGATGTTCCCAAGCTAAACATGCTTACTGTCTTCCTTTTTATGCTTTGCATTTACCACTCAGTTTACACCAAATAATTGTATCATTATTCTTCCCTAATCATGAACATTAGCTTTTTTGATACTGAGATATCATAGTGTCATACCTAAGGATTTCCTCTTAGTCTTGACTCTGATGAGATATTCTCACCACCTGGTCCCTTAATCTTCCTGTAGTTATGAAGTCGTTTGCCTTAGTTTCTCTGACAATGATGCCTTCTATTTTCGTTCTATTTCCATGGTAACTCTTGGCTCCTTTTATAAGGCAATCATTCCTAATATTTCTTGATCATTTTTTGTGTCTCACTCAATTCTTTTACCTTGAGTAATAACTCCACGTGTTACTTGTTCAATAGTAATCTTATGCTTTTAGGTACAAGTTTAATTTTTCCTCTAAATTAATCCAGATACTCTAGAGACATTAATATAATCATAGCTCTCAATTTTTGGATTCTTTTTCTTCCCTATGTAATAAAGGATCAAACAATGAGAGTCTTCCAAATTTTATGATAGTCATCACTAGCAACATAGTCCTTATTATCAATGTAATATCTACTTTTTGTTGGCCATGTAACTATAATCTAAGGACAGCTATGTACTTTGGGTTATCCCATTTAATCATTCAAACCACTCCAGGAAACAAAATAAAAGAAGGTGAGCATAAATCAATTGACAGCTGTTCAGTGAAAAAGCTGAACTTGTAACCTAATTTTCAGCATTTAATGTCAGAAAACATCATCTAGCACATTGGGTTAATAAAGATTTTTTCATTCCACATTTGACTATATAGTTATTAAAACTCATAATCATGTGTGGTTTATGTTTATATATTTCAGAACAATTAGTAGAGAGTAATTTGAGCCAATTAAAATTTATTCTCTAAACACTAATAAGACTCATTATTAAGACTTAGAAGTACTGACCACATTTTATCTGACTTGATGAAATAAAACATAACTGATGTGCTTTTCAAATTCTAAGTGTATTTTCCTGCAAATATCCAAGGGGAGCTCATTAATTTTGATTACAATGGTGTTACACAGGGCATCCTTCCTGGCCCTCTATGAAAATCTGGCCTTCACTGGACCAGCAGCCAATGTTGAAAGAAGTGCGGGTCAGCAGATGACAGTCCCAAGTTCTGTTGGAAAACTTAGCAGATTCCTATACTTCAGACATCTAACGTTCAAAGCAATTTCACTGAGCACCTTGGAGGGGAGAATTATTTTAAATTTAGATTTAATTCCTCCTGATATGCTATGGTTATTATAAGCTATGAAACATTCATTTATTCCTAGGAAAAAATTGTAGCCATTCTACATAAATATATTAGAGCAATCACCTGCTTTAAATGTATTGCCTGCATCCCACAGATCATAAACTAATATTTTTTCAAATACTTTTACTTTATAATGGCACATTGTAACACTGACAATCATGAAAAAACTTCTTGCATTTTCAGATCTATATTTTTTATATGTGAGATGATGTCAATCATATGCAAAAGTGACAACTTTGTTAACTGAGTCACATGAAATTAGGATATGGCATAGCTTTTACAATCAAAGTAATGTTGTATAAATCTATTTTATAAATCAAGTTTATGATAACTAACATTTCTGAAAGCTGAATTAGAACCAAACAGCTTTTCTAAATACTTTATAAAATTCAAACTATTTAATCCTGCCACTAACCTCAATATATAGATAGGTTAAGTAGTCTGCCCCCAAAGTTAATATTTCCCATGCATATATCCAGCTCCAAAGCCAACGTCTTAAATTATCTATTCCATAAACATATTTTCCAAAGAAAGAGTATAGAAATACAGAATTTGTCCTTTCTAATTACTAATAGACATCTTTAAAATTCATTTAAGGTTAAGGGTGACTAATTTTCCATTTCTTCAGGAATTTTACAAAACGTTGAAGGAAACCAGGTGTGTTAGTAACAAAGTGTGACTTCAACTGTGACTTTAAAGACAGAAAAAAAAAAAAAATGGAGCCTGACTGAAACGCAAGTTCAGCCCAAATCCTAGAACCAGGATGTAAGAGTTGTCATCAAATATCATAAAGCCAAAGCAGTGGAGAACAGGCCAAGAGACAGTCATTAAGTTAAATATGCTATTTTCCCATACTAGCTCATTGCTTCACAAGTTGACTTTACCCTATGTATGTGGAGATGACTAATGATTTTACTAAGGAAAAATTGTTCATAAAATTTTCATATTCCCAGGTAAAATGCATTGAAATTAAAGTATTTTGTCTTTCATAGTCTCAAGCATTGAGATGAAAATGTTACCTGCTTCCTTGGAATGACTATAAATGTCTTATCCATTAATAAACTTTGCCGTAAAGCATGGTTGAGACATAGCCCCTTCAGATCCTTCAGATATCATTTTCAGACAGATAGGTGAATTAAGGAAAAGTAGCCAAGAATTAAACAAGTTAACATAACTTTGTTTTATTTTATAACTAGTTCATCCTTTTTCTACTTTCTAAAGTTTACTTTTTGATTTTTTAAAGAGATACATATTTTTTCTTGGAGATCTACCTAGATTTTCTTCATTAATTTTGAGGAGCATAGTTTCTTAGAATTACACTTAAAGTTCTAATTCTTAATTAAAATGTAAACCTAAGAAGAAAAAAGGACTGCTGATTTAAATTCCTTACCTTTAACATCTCCTTTATTCTTCACACGTAAAATTCTACTTGTGTTATATTACCTCATTTGCAGTGTGCAGTCTAATTAGCATTGATTATTTCCATCTGAAAAAAATCATGGAACCAAGTCATCCCTTATTCTTTAGATTGTTTCATTAGACTTTTTTTTTTTTTTTTTTTTTTTGTCTTAGTGTTTTCATGGAAAAATCTTGTAAGAACAAATTTGTACTACCAATTTCCATTAGTTTTTTGAAGGTGGCAGTTAATGTTTAAAATTTCCACTTTGACTAACTCTGTATGCTAATATCTATAATCTAAGCAACCACATTAAAGTTAGCAAAGTACTATACAAAAGCAATAGTTAAATAACTGTCATCTTGTTCTTCTAAATGTTCATCTAATTCTTCTAATATCTTATCAATTATTACGCTCTTTTTAAAATATGTTAAAATAAAAGATAAAAGGACAAGAAAGAAAGTTGAGGTTTACTGAAAGTAAGATTTAATGTTTAATTGTTTGACAAATCTTGCATATTTATATCTATTAATCAGAACAACCAATTTGATCTTGAGAATACATAATACAACAACCATTACTAAATTTTTATTCTTGTTTTAAAATTCTATACCTCATGTATTGCGATTTGTTCCATGATTTTCTTCTATTTCTTTGTCTTTGCCATTTGTTTTTATTCTTTGAAACAAAATTCAGGACGGCAAAGGTGGAGCAATAGCAGCTGGAGGACAGAGGAGCCGGTGGGGCTCCCAGTCTCCTCCTCGCCATGAGGCCGCAGCAGGCCGGTGTCCGGGAAGGTGTTCATTCAACGAGACTACAGCAGTGGCACACGCTGCCAGTTCCAGACCAAGTTCCCTGCGGAGCTGGAGAACCGGATTGATAGGCAGCAGTTTGAAGAAACTGTACGGACTCTAAATAACCTTTATGCAGAAGCAGAAAAGCTCGGGGGCCAGTCCTACCTTGAAGGCTGTCTGGCATGTTTAACAGCATACACCATCTTCTTATGTATGGAAACCCATTATGAGAAGGTTCTGAAGGAAGTTTCCAAGTATATTCAAGAACAGAATGAGAAGATATATGCTCCCCAAGGCCTCCTTCTAACACACCCCATTGAGAGAGGACTTCAAGTTATTGAAATTACCATTTATGAAGACAGAGGCATGAGCAGTGGAAGATAAACTATTGATTTAAAGATCCCACCTCCTGCTGGGACCCTCGTCTGTCCACTGACTGATCACAGAGTGTCCCTACCTCATCTCCAAGCATCATTCCTTTGGATCTGCTGCCAGAGCCATGGTGCCATTTACTCCAAGGACTAACTTTCTAAGATTCCATACCTGGGTTGACCTCTAGTCGCTCAGCATCCACTTCGTGTCTCTAAATTGTGTAGGACTCTTAATTAATCTTTTGATGAATTTTCTGAAAGAAAAAAAAAAACAATGAAGCACTTCATTTTTAAAATTCAGAGCCATTTAATAAAAATATGCATTTGGTCACCCAGTACAGTTTTATTTCTTCCCTGCTCCAGCACCACTTTTATTTCTTGGCCAATTTCCCAGGTGGCTCTTGACTTCAACATGTCCTGTCTTAGACAGTGTTCAGTTTGATTCCTCTTAAGGTAATAAAAACTTGCTTCCAGGTGGAATTAGGTATGCTCATGGTTTTGTTAGTGAAGCTCCCAGATTTCACAGAACTACCTATTTTACTGTGATTCAAATCCTAAGATTAATTTTGAGTGCTTTTCAGTTGTTGAACTGAAGCCCATTGAAGAAAATAATGTATAATGTGATTGCAGCAACTATTCTTAATTAAAGCAGTATTTAATGTCATTTCCAGTTAATTTCTTTGGAGACTTTTTTATATTATTTCATTACCTTAAATGTTGGGAAGATGTGGTCTATGTTTGTTCATTACACAAATAATAAGCACAATAAAGTGGATGCTCAACTATCAAACACATAAATGTCTTTGCTGTGTCCCTGAGTGTGTAGTAAGCAAGTGTAATACATATTGTAACTATAGTTTGTTAGAACTATAACTTATGAGGGGAAAATTTGATAGGAATAGTACCATATATTGCTAGTTTTTAACCCAACTGGCAAACATGATTCATAGACTTCATATACAGTATTCAGTGCACAGAAATGATGATTGATTAAAGTTAAATGGTTTACAAGTTAAGTCCTCAGTCTGAGTCTGTATTCCTAGCCTTTTTTTTTTTTTTTTTTTTTGCCTATATTGGGATTCTGATGCCCTTCATTCTTTTGAGGGTTTGAGAGCATGGTATTCAAAAGTTAAGAATATATGAGGAAAGAATGAAACAGTTAAAAAGTTTTATTTTCAGAGATACTGTAGGTACTAATACTGGATTTAACCTTCAGATTTAATTTTTTCTGGATCTGGTAGTTATTCAGTAAATCTCATAGGTTTGTGTAGTATTTTAATTGTATAAAACTTTATTACTTTGTGGCCTGTAACAGTGTGTCTGTCTGCCTTTTAAACCCGTTGCAATAACTTTGCTGAAATATTAACACATTAGTAAAACTTTTCTTAAACAAACAAAAAAATAAATAAATAAAAAATAAAACAAAATTCAAACTAAGAAAAATATGAAAAATACAAAAGATAAACAAAAAAGAAATCACTGCCAAGGTTTGAAAGTGCTTCTTTTACTCTTCTGATCTTCTTTCTTAAAACAGAAGTCAGTAGAAAGTCAGTAGAAGTCATGTAAATTATTTGAGCTTTTTTGGTAAGGTTTACCAACAATTAGAGGTTGATTTTATCAAAGTTAACTTATGATGCTTTTTGTCAGCAGTAATTGCATGACAGATCTATTGTTAAATCCTGTCTGAATTGTGTGGTGGGGGAATTAAATTGTGTTACAGTGTTCTGTTCTCTATATATTGGTGGAGATGAATGCACATCTCATTCAAAGGTAACGCCACACTTTTGCCCTATTAGAAGATTGTTTATAAACTGCTTGGGGTATTTTCTCTGCATGCTAATCCATAATGACATGATTTTTGCATATGGTTCAAGATATGTGGAAAAGACCACTTACTAGAATTGTTATGAGGTTAAAAGACTTATGCAAGAAAAGACAGGAGTTTCAAGTTCAAAGAAATAGGGATGACAAAGTACTTTATTCCTGAACTTTAATGTATTATATAGCTTAAATAAATTTTTGGAAAGATTAGGTTTGTTCTTCTGTTGCAAAAGAGAGTCATACAAGGTAACAAAGTTAAGAAATAAAACAAAACATGGAGTCTTTCATTAACTTTTAAAATGTAAAACTCTTACAATATAAGGGGAGGAGACACTTGCCTTCTGTTCCTGCTGCTTTCCCCATTGTTTTTGCTGCTTTGCTGTCATCTGTCATCTTGATCTCTTCCCCTGTGCCATGTCACTCTGCCTTGGAGCCAGCTGAATATGCACTAGCTTGTGTGCTGGACTCTGGATGATGTATATTATGGTTCCCCATGGTCTTCTAGGTCATCTAAGGAAATCTACAAGAAGGGAACAAAACAGGCCGACAGAAATGCTGTGGAGCTTTACTCCTGTTGCTTTGTTGTCTTTTGCTGCCTTGAGCTGTTGTTCCTGGGCCATGCACTCCTGTCTTGGAGCCAGCTGAGTATAGACTGAAACCTCTACATACTGGGAGCTAAATAAACCTTACCTTCTTTAATTTGGGTATTGTATATTTTTTCTCACCAACAAGAGAAAAGTAACAAAGACAGTAAATAAATATGTTCTAATATGACTAATATATTGGTGAACAATTTGAGCATGAGAAGAATTTCACATTTCCTAGTGTATGATTTCATCTATGAGAAACAGGAAGTTAACCATACTTTTGTACCTACCTAAACCCAGTGGGATAGAAAAATATACAACACATCTGTGTTGAGGGACCACTCACCTGATACCTCAGCTTACTATATGTGTTGAACAACTTCCATCCACATCCTGTCTTAGAAGTGTGCATCTGTCATCACAGTTTATTTCCATGATATAATAAAAATTCATAAATTATAACCCATTTAATAACAATTTAAAGTCTTTTGTTGGCAAAAGAACATATTTACTGTACTTCTTGTATTTTCAACAATTTAATATGCAAATTGTATACTTGATTTTATTAGCTTTGTTCAATTTTCATGAGTGTTTCTGAGTATGTTTCTAACCACATTTCCCCTTATACTTTCTTATTTATTTTTATTTTTATTACTTTTAATAAGAAATAACAATGTATAACAACATGACAGTTTCAAAACATATTAATAATACATTTCAATATTTGGTATAACACATATTGTTGTCCTCCTTTTAGTTATACAGAGCACAAGGTGTAGATGTTATAATTTTTCAAATCATTATTGGTACAACAAAATTTCTTTTCAGTGAACTAACAGAAAGTAGTTGGATACATAAACCAATGTTGGATAATCACAGTAGGTTTCTGGTAAAGAATATAAGTTTACAGACCAAAAATTAGAGAAAGAGAAAGGTCACAATGATAGCCAATATTTTGGCCCTAAACCTTCAAGGTTAGTGAGGACTCAGGACATACGAGAACCTGCACTGTGACATCCTATAACTCAGTGGTTTACCAAATTTTCTGTTCAAGGAGATTATGGGGCTAAAGAGGAAAGGAATTAAAGATACATAATATGCCAAAGGAGAGTCATCTAGACAAGAAACATTCTCTCAGGCTTTCACAGAGACCAAACTGGTCAACCAATGACCCTCACTCTTCCAGATGACTGACACTGACAATAGTTTTACAAAGAAGTGTACATAGTTCGAAAGTAAATCCTGAGGGGATTTGACTGACTTTGAGAGATACAAAAGTTACATGTTTTGCTATACAGGTGTTACTTAAACTTGCCCTTGACCACCCAGCAGAAAAGTTTAACCACAGGCTTAAAGCCTCTTATACTTTCTAAAGTTTCATTATTGACTTTATATGAAACAGAAATCTTTAGGAATCCATTTAATGATAGAGCATCACCGACTATATTTTAGATTAAGGGTGTCAATTAATATATGAAATTTTTCTCTTTTTTATGAATTTAGTACAGGGTATACAAAGTTAGGAAATTTTCTTGTATTAGTATATAAGGATTAGAAAGAATGAAGAGTATCATAGTAATACTTTCATATATGTAAAGTTTTTGTTTTATTTGTTAAAAAGATAAATAACATTTAGCCAAAGATAATGGAAAAACTCGCTAGATAACTCTCCCAATTTTATTTTTAGAATGTGTAGGAAAATATGAAAAATATATTTTAAAAACCTATTAAAATATATTTTTCAACTAGCTTCTCTTAGTCCTTGAAAATAATGTTTTGTGCTAATACTGTTTAGAGTAGGCATCATGCCTATATCTTGTACTCTGAATAATTAGTATGAAAACGACAACACGCAATGCATTCATGATTATAACTGTCCTACTAAGCTATTTTGAAACTCGGATTCGTTTTTTAAAAAAAAAAAACATTTTTCTCTTCAAAATAAAAACAAAAATAGTGTCTAGGAACATTGCATGTATGCTACATACTCTAGTCCTGTAAAGGTTACATCTCATCTAATTTTTTCATTTAAATAGAAAAAAATTATTCTGTTGGTAAAACATCTTTAGAGTGATAGAAGATGCTGCTGAAGGAAACAGAAAGAAAATAAAACTTCTGAACTTCCAGCAACTCACAAGAATTAGTTGATTTGTATTGAATTAATAATTGGTATACTTAACATATTTTGAAGGTTTTAAAAAGGTAGCAGTATTTTCATTGTTAGACAAGAAAATAGTTAAGTTTGAGCTCAAACTTATTACATCCTAAAATATGTTTTTGCATTACATTAACACTTTTTATATAAGGACATTAGATTCAGTAGGTAATTTGCATTGGAAATACCAGATGTTATAATTCTTCTTTATACTGATTTGTGGTTTTTCTATTTATAAAAGTATTGTCTCCACTTTGCTTTCTAAGTTTAATTTGCTTAATAATGTACCTTTGATAATACTGTCAGCCTCTGACTTTACATTTTGAAAGATATTGTTGACATCTCTCATTTAAAGCCTACTGTGCATAGATCCATAAACACATACAGTTCATTGCAATAAAGAACAGTATATTATGAGGAAATGTGCAGCAATTTAGCAATAGGATGCGAGGAAGGGTGTATTGTAGGATTTGAACATGTGCTAGGTAGTTTGAGGAAGCACTGCAAAGCTAGTGGATATGCTCAGGATTGCATGATAGTAACAGTACAGACAGAGTCGTGAGAAATATGTTAAAAGTTTTACCCGAAAGTAGGAGGAACAGATTGGAAATAAACATTGATCTGGAAGCAGTGGTCTTTCATTTCCACAAGAAGAGGTTTATGCTGGATCAGTTTTATGATTGAGGAGCATTATAATCTTGTCTGGTGTAGGTGTCCTGTATAATTGTTTACAATCAATAGGAGAATGATGTAGTATACCTGTTAATATCAGGATAGCTTTCAGTGATTAATTTACTGCATTCTTTGTATATTAAAACATCTTGCATATTATATTGATCAATTTTTTTTGTCTTTTTGAGACAGGGTTTCACTGTGAAGTTCAGGCTGGCCATAAACTCACTTTTGTAGCCCAGGCTGGTCCCGAACTCATCCTGATCCTCCTGCCTCAGCATCCCAAGTGCTGGGACTACAGATGTGCACCACCACGCCCAGCTATATTGATCAATTCTTATTTATTTTACACATAATGTTATTTTCTTGTCTGTTGTAATTTTCAAACTATTCCCTTTGTTATTATGTAGGGTCCTTTTTGATATAAATTTATTTTTCCTAGTATGGTATCTAACAGATTAGATAGTTTGTTTTTTCTTCTATTAGTATTTTCTGTGTATAATAGTTGTTATAATTTCCATTCTTTTATTTTCTGTATTTTATTGTTTTCAAAGTGCATAGTTGTAGGCTATCTCTCTTACTTCCCTACCCACAAATTATCTAATTCTAGTAACAATTACTGTGATTAGCAGTATGGAATTTTTTTCTGACGTGTCATTTATAGGTACTGTGAAAGACACATAAAAAGTACTGTGAAATATTATTTTTACATTATTATATCATCAAGGCATACAAATTTAGTATCTTAAGACAAAATATATTCAGTATGATACCACAGAGTGAATCTTTGTGCTTTTCTGAATTCATATGTTCAAATTGTAATACCCAGGGTAAGAACAAGAGGTGTGGCCTTTGGAAAGTGATTAGGACATGACAGTCAAGCCCTCAAAAATGGAATTAATGTCAGGTATGGTGATGCATGCCTATACTCACAACAGTTGGGAGGCAGAGGAAGGATTGACATGAGTTCAAGGCCAGCCTAGGCTGTATAGTGTGTTCAAAGTCAAGCTGACCTACAAAGTAACTCTGTTTCAACAAATAAGATAAAGAATTGAATTATGTTTTCTTAAAAATAAGATTTCAGAGTTGCCTCACTCCTTCTAACATGTTAGAATAAAACAAAAAGATAGTATCTACAAGAAAAAGGACTCTGATCAGACATTCAGTGTGCCTTTGCCTTGATATTGGACCTCCCAAAATTGAGATAGGTGATAAATACATTTATGCCATTATGTGTAATGATGCCCAGTTAATGGTATTTCCTTATAAAAGTCTAAATAAACTAATGTATCCTCCAATATGTAGGCCATAAAACTCGGTGTAGCATATATGAATAAGCCATTTACTTCAGGATTTCTCAGAAGAATAAATCAAGGTGATGGATGGAGCTTTTATTGCAGTTGAAGATTTCAGCAGGGAAAGATGCACTTCCAAGTTCTTGGAGTCAAGTTTGCTAATTGTCATTAAGCTGAATAATTTGAGTGCTTCTCCAGCCGGTGGTTAGAGCCTTCCTTAAGTTCCTTGTCATATGCTCTTCTCCACAGGAAGGTAACAAGGTGACTTCTTCTTACATCAGAGTTGGGGGAATTGGAAATCACAATAATTTATCATCTGATAGTGAATGTAAAATTCTACAACTTTTCTTTTTTTAATATCAATGAGAAAGAAATAGCAATGAGACAGTTTCACAACTTTTCTTGATAAAAGCAAAGCACTACGTGTCAGACATTTGACAAGTAACAAGATCTTTAACTGGACAGTATCTTGATAGCATTTGATGTATTATAAGTAGTTGTTGCTGATATATACTTCTATCTACTGCAATGTATTTGTTGAAACTGTAAATCACAGGGTGATAATATTTGGAGATGGGGACTTAGAAAAGTGCTTAGGTCATGAAGGTAGAATCACAAAAATAGCCTAAATTAGTCCCTTATTAGAAAAGAGGGCTGAGAGCTAATTTGATCTCAGTGATATTCTTTTGGAATGATACGGCAATAACAACAAAATTTCCTGCAAATTAAGGAAACAGTTTTCAGTAAGAATAATATCAATTTATATTTCATCTTCCTAGCCCTCAGAACTTAGAGAAGTAAGTATTTAAATATTTTTCGCTGAAATCTATAGAGGTTTTGCAAGTTTCTTAATAATTATCCAGCTGAATAATTATCATTTAAAATATATACATTAATCACTAATTTGTTACTGTGGCAAAATATTTATCAACTACAACCCTTGTCTTGGCTAAGGGTTTCTAAAGTTACAGTCCATGGTGTATTACTTTAGGACTCTGGCGAGACTGAACTTTGTTGTAGAAAGACATAATGGAGAATATTATACATTTCATGGCAGCTAGAAAGCAAAGCATGAAAGGGAGGAAGGAACCAGAGACAACTTTTCCCTTCTAAGATATGCTTCCTGTGACCTACCAACTATATCTAAACTCTAGCCACTTCCAGTGATGCCATTAGCAAGGAATCTATCAAGGAATCAATGCCCTCAGAAGTTCGGAGCCCCCATGGTTCAGGCATCTGAAAACCCTGCTTCTGAGCATTGCTGCACTAGGGAAAAAGCTCTTAGCACAGGGGCCTTGAGGGACACTCCTGACCCAAGCCATAATAATAGCCTCTTAAAAATATAATTTTTTTGCTGTAATAAAATAATACAAATCTACTTTAGTAAAAAGAAGTCTAAAAATTTACAACTAGCCTTAAAATATGAAGATTTTAGTTTACTAAATTAATGTGTAATAGCCCTGGAGATTGCTTTAAAAAATCTAGTCTATTCTTTAAGTTGAATTTGGCAACTAAAAATGTCCACCTTATAGTAATTAACATTAATATCATGTTTATCAAGCATCCAAATATGTATGCTTTTTATTTTCATTTAAAAATTGAATGAAATACACAGAAACATAACAAAAGCTGACTGCAAAGAGTAAACTAACATTGTATGTCTCTGAGTTGACCAAGAAGTGGATACTTCTCAATTAACTTGTTTTGTTTTCTAGAAAAATGAATTATAGAAAGCTGTGCCAGTGTGAACAGATTCTTGCATTTGTCTAGTTTAAACACCTTGCCTATTTATTCATTGTTGAAAGTATTTCAAACTTTTTAAATAAATCAATTTAACACTAGAAAAATAAAAAAAATATTTTTAGCTGTTAAGACATATAGGATGAGCTCCTTTTTATGTTATATATGTAACCTTACAGAATGCTCTCAGAATGAAAGAAATAAGAAATCATTCATGCAATTATGAAAGACTTTTACTTTGTACACCACCTTCACTTTATCAATTCCTTTTCACTTTTTAAAAATACAAGAAGATATCATCTCAATTGATGCTTTTGTAGTAAACGTGGTAGCTATAATTTTTAAACCTCAGAACTTCATGTGAAATTAAATTAAAGTTGTGTCATTATCTTTGGAGGAAAATAGTTCAAAAGATGCTATAAAACATTCTAACATTTTCTGTCTGTTGATTAAGGTGATAATTTAAACTAGTAGTTTTTTGCTCCATTATCCCTGAAAGGTTAATAGGATCAATATACAAAGTGATCTCTCTACAAAGGTTGTTATTTTTATCTGGTCTTCTTTATATTGATGATCGGTGTTTCTTTCTGTATTAATATTCCTAAGAAACAAACACTGAAGATCAAAAATCTGTTTTGGAAGATAACATTAAAGAGTATTTTACTTCTTGTCTTGTACGTACAGATTATGTATACCTCAATATGATGCTTTGTTCAAAGATATAACTTGATCAAATTGTTTTGACTAGTCTCATATCAACAAAATCTTATATCAATGATGACTTAACATAGTAACTCCAATAATCAATTCAATCATCAACGATAGTTATTAAGTCAATACGTTATATCATGTAAAGAGGATGAAAGAAAGTGAAAGTAAATGTATTCGTAGTAATCATGAAAAATCTAAGCATGGTGGTGGACACTTAGTGGAAGCAGGGGGATTTACAATGGTATGCATTGGGGATTACATCTTGTCCCCGACTTGCTCCTGCTGCTTCCTCTAGTATCTCTCTCTCCCCCTCTAGTTCCTTCTTCTTCCTGGCAGCCATGAGATGAGCGGGTCTCTTCTTCAATATTTTTGCCCAGAGATGTTTCTGCCTTATGTTCACCCAAAAATATGCAGTCAACGAAGTGAAATCTCTGAAAGCATGAGCTCAAATAAATCTTTCCTCCCGTAAGTT
Organism: Myocastor coypus; assembly: GCA_004027025.1. Lineage (NCBI taxonomy): Eukaryota > Metazoa > Chordata > Mammalia > Rodentia > Myocastoridae > Myocastor > Myocastor coypus. The sequence goes on along the minus strand of PVJA010000622.1, from coordinate 120,039 downwards.
TGTTTTCTTAGATAATTTGTCACAGCTATATACAAATAAATGCAACAACCTAATGACAAGAGTCTTGCTCACATTTTAACTACAAAAGAGAATGGATTTCTGAGAGATTTTCTGAGAGTTTACCTTAGTAATTTTTGCAATTTCCATACAGATGTATAGTTACAATTCATATATGAATCTTAGCTCTATGTTTGTTATTCTGCTTAGGACAATTTTTAAATTATTCCTAGAGCCTCATACAAAAAGAGTTAATGGTAATCTTAAGAAATTGAGGCATACAACTTAACAACAAATGAGAATATCACCCTGCAAGAATAATTAATCCTTGGAGAACTTTTTCATTTGCTACTCAGGAGACTATACTGTGAGGTCTCCTGAATCTTCACATGTAGCCTGAGGTACACTTGAAATATAATTGATATTAGAAGTTATTAAGTTATAATTGTTTCCCAAAGGAAAGTACAGAAGGAAAATAGTTATTCAGAAAGGGAAGCAGATATTAAGAAACTGTTTATTTAGCCCAAGTTAGTCTTATTTATGTGAGAAAGTACTTAAAAGGTTACATGGCCATTGTTGAAAAATCGTCAAGTATATCATTGTTGAAGTAAGGGGTACTTCTAGTGCCTGGAATTGCAAGCTCTGAAGTTTACATGGATATATTGCTCCAACTTGATCCTAAAACAGCAAAATTCATGGATTTGTCAATGTATCTACATAGTTTGTTATAAATTCACAATAAAGACTTTTTAAGTTAGCTTGGTGAACAGATTAAAATCACATTCTATTTTTTGTAGTAAAATGTTATTATCTCTTTACTCGTTTTAGTATTAATATTTATAGATGTGAGATTTTTAATTAATAGTTGAAATATATTATTCTTAAAGTTTTATTTAGATACATTATTAAACACATTAGGCTTTTGGACTCTCAGAGATATATTCTAATCAAACAAACATGTTGATATTAAACCATTTAATCTGCTAAAATATGGAATCCTATCATGAAACTGAAGTAAATGGTAAGTAGTAGGGAAAAAACAATATGATGAAATTGCTAAAATTTCACTGAATTTGATTTACTTTGTTTTGTGTTTGTTTTTGGCAGGACCAGGGGTCAAACTCATGACCTTGCACTTGCCAGGCAGGCACTTGTGCCACGGAGCTATCTCCTCATCCCCAATTTGATTTACCTTGAATTACTTTCGTTTTCCTTATAAATATCTACATTAAATATATATATATATATATATATATATATATATATATATATATAGCTAAGGAATTGATATAAAATATTTTCATACTATAAAAAATTACTTTTAATTTTACAAATACATGCAAATAAATATTACATATAACTTTACATATACAGCTTTATATCTTTATATCTATCTCTAGATATGCAAAGACAAAGAGATAGAGAGAGACAGAGATAGAGACAGAGACACAGACACAGATGCAGACACAGACACAGATATGCCTCTGTATATAGTTTTATGAGAAATCTTAAAGCCATTTAAGGGACCTGGAGGAGGCAGTGAGATAGCTCTGGGGGCCAGAGAGATAGCTCAGTAGAATTAAATGTTTGCCTGGCAAGCGCAAGGCCCAATTTCAATCCCTGGTATCACAAAAAAAAAAAGAAAAAAGAGTTCACCCCTTATGGGTCAGTGAAATAGCTCAGCAGTCTAAAGTGCTTGTTTAGGCAAGCTTAGGCAACTGCAGGAATCGCGGTTCGATCCCAGCACCGCATGTTCCGCCAGCCCCACCCCCAGGGCAGGCTGAGCCAGCCATAACATAAATTAATAATAGAAATTAAAGGAACTGGTTTCTACAGTTTGCCAAGAAACTATGATTCCTCTTTATCCTCAGCAATCCACAAACATCCAAAGTATGGCAGATATCCATTAGTACTTTGAGTCAGGAAAAGCAGCATTGAACAAGAATATTAAACATAAACCAAAATACCAACAGATCATTAAATACATCATAAATTATATGTTCCACTCTTCTCTTAAAGGAGAAGTTGCACATTGCATATTTTCTCCCATCGTTTCTGAGCTGTGCCAGGGTGACACCACATTTACTAAAGGTAAAGTGTAAAGGCTTATTACCCATTGCACACACATAAAGATAAAATGTTGCAATGAATCCTAGCATATAAGATCAAAAATCTTTTCTCAAGGTTTCCAGCTCTTGACAATGGGACATCTCTTCAACAAATCTCTTCAAAAAATAAAGTTGTACTTTTATTTAATACCACATGCAATAATTAATTCAAGATGGTTTAAACACATAAAGCAGAGACCTAAAACAATAAAATTCAGAAAAAAATAAATGGGAAAAATTAAGTGATATAATTTGGGAATGATTTTTTACTATAACAACAAAATACAAGCAGTCAAACAAAAAGAGATAGGGACAGCCAAATAGCTCAGCAGACTAAAGCACCTGGAAGCAGGTGCAGGGGACAGGGGTTTGATCCCCACACCTGCTGTGCTGGGCCAGCCTCAAGGGGGCACTGACACAACAATTGAGACTGGGCATGGTGGCATATACCTGTAATCTCAGCTCTTGGGAGGCTGTAAACAGGTGGATCACTATGAGTCTGATCTAGTAATGAGATCCTGAACATCCTGTTGACCCTTTTCTTACTTTTTTTTTTTTTTTTGCGGGACGGGGGTTCAAACTCATGACCTTGCACTTGCCAGGCAGGCATTTGTGCCACAGAGCTATCTCCCCAGCCCCAACCCTTTTCTTAAAAAATACAAAAAAGGAGATACATATGATTACTTCAAATTAAAAATTAAAATATGTGCAATGAAGGCAACAACAGAATGAAAGGCACTCAGTGGAATGAAGAGATATTCACAAATTATACATTTTTATAAAATATTAATATGCCAAATATATTAACAATATCTGCATTCAATAATGAAAGTGGCAGGTACTATGAATTATATAATAAAAGCAGCAAAGATTTTGAGGGTATTTCTTTAAAAACAAGACCAAAAACCACATGAAAAATTACTTAATATTACCAATCAAGAGGAAAATACAAATCAAAACCATAGTGAGATGTCATCTAATGCCTTTTTTCTATCAAGAGATGAATATCTTAGTTTTGTAAAACATCACTAGTTACCTACAAAATATATATTTGCCTTATTTCAATAGCAAAATATCTGTCTCCCTTTGAGTTTTCCCTCACCCCATGTAGAACTATTTATTGTCTAAAAATCTTGTCTATTTCTTTTTTTTAAAAGGAAAAATATCAAAGCAAAGACAAAATCAAGTCGACATAGAACAACAAAAATAGTACAAAATTTCTAAAAGAGAGTATAAAATTAACAATGCTTGTTATATTATCAACAAATTAATTGCTCAGATTACCATATATAGATATGCTAGACTAATGAAGCAATTAAGCATTAACTCTTTTCACTAAACTTTAATTTTTTTCCTGTCATTTTAACCTTTTACAAAATTTATTTTAGAAACTTGAGATACCCTAAGCCTTGTCACTTTTTCTTTTTTTTTTTTTTTGTGAAACGGGGATTGAACTCAGGCCCTTGCATTTGCCAGGCAAGTGCTTATCCTTATTCTACCGAGCTATCTCCCTAGTCCCTTACAAAATTATTTTAAGACATCATAAAAATAATAGATGAGACATTAGAGATGATACACATTTTTTAAAAAGATGAAATGTATTCAACCATAATTGTTATATTGCACATTACTGTCCTCAGTGAAGTTGCTCATATTAAAGACATTGCATATAGAGTTAGTCGAAGTAAAAAATTTTAAACATTTATTGCTGCCTTCAAAAACCTAATAGAAAATAGTACTATGATCATATCTGCTATGCTATACATATACTTACATGGTTTACCTTTCCTTATTTTTTCCTTTCTTTTCTCCTTTCCCTCACCTCATATTTGATGGCTCCTATCCAACACACAGAACCACGAATGGTAAAGATGTGAAGACATTTTAATTGCTTGCAGATTCAGGTGTCCAACTTGTTTTTTCTTTTTCTTTTTTATGTATGGCTGGCTCAGCCTGCTCTGGGGGTGGGACTGGCACAACATGTGGTGCTGGGGATCAAACTTCAGTCCCTGAAGTTGCCTAAGCTTGCTTAAGCAGGCACTTTAAATCACTGAACTATCTCACTGGACCTCCAATTTTTTTTTGATAAGACAGCAATGGGAATATTACATGTAATACTTCTAACATTCTTTATATCCTCTATTTGTAAATATAATGGGAACAGAGACAAAATGATGATTATATGCAATGAATTACCTAGCGCCACAAACAAAATGACTAATTGTCTCTTTAGCCTAGAGATCAGTTTAGAGTTATTGTGTTGTTTGCATGTCTGCGTTAGAATAAGGAGGTCATAAGAGAAATATGCTATCAATATAGAATCTTGAGATTTGTGGATGCATCATATAAAATAGGTATCATTTATTGTGATTTATATTAGGGCCACCTGGGTAAATTTAAAAATCTTAACATAGAAAGGTTAATTCAGAAAGTGGCTATTAGGCATAATGAACTGCTCTAAATCCCAGCGATGGAAACAATAAGAATTTGTCACTAGTTATGAGCTCATGTATTATTTCGGGGAAATCTGCTTATATAGACAGATTTAATTGACCTCAGCTAAACTCACTGTGGTCAGCTGGAAAGATTCAGTAGCTAGATGGGTAGCTAAGATGTCGACTGTAATGTCTCTGCCTATCACCTTGGGCGATTGAACAAGGGATCTCCCTTAACAAGCAAAGAGCTTTTTAAGTCAACAGCTGAATTCAAAGAGAAACAGAAAATAAAACTCAAATTTTACAGGTATTTTGTTAGATTTCTTCTCAAATCACAGTTGAAGTCATCCTATTGACCAAAGTCAGTTACAAAGTCTGTCCAGAGTAAAGAGCAAAACAGTCACATTGCAAAGGACAAGTATATGGATAAGCAACTGAGGAATGCTAGTAACATACCTGTCATTGATCGAAATATAACTTCTAAATCAATGACTACTGGGTCAAGGTATAAAGGTATCAAAACTAATAAGGTAGTAATAATTTAGAGTTGTTTAATGAACCTAGGGAGATCATAAGTCACTTGTGTTTGGAAGTTGTTTTAGCATATCATCCTCTAACTTAGATCGCTTATATTTCCCTCAGTCATATCAAATAACACATTTTTATAAAAAGATGGTTTAAAATTAAATTTAACAAGAAAATGAACTTGATATACTAATTCTTTATATCAAGTATTTAAAATGTTTTATTAAAGTTTTAATGGTGATTTTATATGTGCCTCAGAGTAAAACTATATTTCATTTATCTAAATATTTCCTTTTTTTGTTTTAATTAATTAATTAATTTTTTTACATATAGTACAGGATTTCAAAGCTAGAAAAATTTAACATTGGTTATATTACATGTTTTCATCATTGGATCAGTTTAGATTAATAGATATTGGTGTATAAGACTGATCAAACAATTTTTTTAATTATTTATTTATTTATTTATCTTTTGTCTTTTTGAGACAGGGTCTCACTATGCAGCGCAGGCTGGCCATGAGCTCACTTTTGTAGCCTAGGCTGGTCTCGAACTTGCACTGATCCTCCTGCCTCAGCCTCCCAAGTGCAGGGATTACAGGCGTGTGCCACCACGCCTGGCATGAAACAATTAAACATTAACACTTTCAATAAACATTAATTTTGTTCTTGTTTAACAGTTGACACACTGCACATTGAATCTAAGTGTTTTCATGAGAAAATTAAGATTCAATTAATGGCATATTGCTTCACAGAAGAGAGAAAAACAGTTGCAGAGTAACTGATTTAATATTGAAAACTACTTCGAGGAAGGATTTTTAACACAGAATTATGTGTTCTCAACTTATAAAGGATAAACACTTTTTTAGTTGTAAATGAAATGTTTCTAAGGAGGAAATTCACTATCTCATAAACGAAATTTAAAATCAGGGGACTTAGTTGGAAAGCAAGCAGGAAGGTAAAAGCAATATCTAATGAGAATTGAAGTTTGAAGAACAGTGGATGTGTTTCTGGAGAAAGTTGACTAAATAGTAAGGTTTATGAAGCTTAGCAGAGCATGGTGGCTCTTGTTATATGTCAGCTTAGCTTGGCCTGCACCCAGATGTCTAGTTAAAAGCTAGTCTAGATGTTCATATAGGGGCCCGGCAGGATGGCTGAGTGGTCTAAAGCGCCTGCTTAGGAAAGCTTGGGGGGCTGCAGGGACCGCGGTTCAATCCGCCGCACCACATGCTGTGCCAGCCCTGCCCTCAAGGCAGGCTGAGCCGGCCATAAAAATAAATAAATAAACAAACAAACAAGAGTTCTGAAACAAGAAAAAAATAAATAGATGTTCATATAGTGGCATTTAAATGATGTTGTTAACAATTCAATAGACAATTTTTGAGCAAAGTAAATTGGCTGCTAAAATGTGAGCAAAATCATCTGATCAGTTAAAGAATGCAAAGGAAAAACAATATCTGAAATTCTTTAAGATGATTTTGCCTATAAACCTCTAGATTTAGACTGCAGCATTGACTCCTCTCTAGTATCCTTTCAGACTTGCTGGGCCTTACTATCACATGAACTAACTTTTAAGAACAAATTTACCCAGTGTCCCCCACTCCATTCACACTTATAGAACCTATTGACTCTGTTTCTGTGGAAAAACTTGTTAAATACAAGGAGTTTAGAAATGACAGCCTATTTTACTCACTGGCACAAAACTACAGGGTCCTGGTGTCACCATATCATAGATGCAATACTAATTTCCATAGGTTTTATAGGATATAAATTGATTATCATTTATCTTATATAAGTAATTCTAATTTGTATAAATTTTCATTTAAGTTAGAAAATAGCATTTACTATTTTTTTCTGTTCCTAGAAGAACTAGGATGTGTGATTTCTGTTTGTCCAACTGAAAAAACAAATGAAATTGAAATACAATCACTGCTCTACCATGTACACTATATGAATTGCATACTCTGGAAATGTTCCACGTATGTCTCATGATATTCTCTTTTGTCCCACCAATATAAGGTAATATTTACTTGCTAAGCTGTGATTCCAAGATAGTTTTTATGCACAGAGAAAAAGGTTTTTTTTTTTTTTGAATTTCACAAAACTGTTATACGGAATAGAAATAATTTTATCCCTAATTACTGAAATTGGATTGTTCTGTACACTTAAATGTTATCATGATAAAGTTATATTAAATATACAAAAGTATTTTTGTGATGCATTTCATACAAAAATTGAGTCGTTTGAACAAATGAATAAGTGGTAGACTTAAATGTAATCATTTCTCCCTTAGTTAAAATTCTGATTTGCATTTTCACAAGAACACATATGGTCTATCGAAATAATTTCTCATATTCAGAACACACAATCTGATATTCATAATTCTAAAGAGGAAAAGTTTACTTTGATTCATGGTTTGTACATATTTCAGTCTATGGACTGTGGCCACCAAGGCAGGGTCGCATGGCAGAGGAGACACTACTCAAAGTTTGGTGGCTGGAAGCAAAACATAGCTCTGTCACTGGGCTTCAACTCACATTAGTGCAACCAATTATCACCCATGAATCTATTAATCCAGTATTATAGATCTAAAATATGATTAAGTCACCTTCAGAAAACCTCACCTATGAAAGCATCCAGCTTTAGGAGCATCTGCATATAAACTGTTACATAACATTGATATAGTCTTTACTTAGGATGGACTAAACTTAATTATTCTGATAATATTTTAAATATGATGTTTCTTTTTTCTAGTGGCTTTTAGTACATTTTTCTTATTGTGAATTTATGGGATCTTGATTATTATATGTCTGGATGTGCTCTTAATTGGGTTGATGTTATTTGGCATTCTATGTGCTTCAGTTACCTGAATGTCAGATTGTTTCCCCATATTCGGGAAGTTTTTTGCTACCACTTCTGTCCATATTCTTTCTCTATCATTTGTATTGACTCCTTCTTTCTCATTGATGCCTATTAGTCTCACGTTAATCTTTGCATCATCTTGCAGATGTTGAATGGTTTTTGCCTGCATCCTAGCTTTTTTTTAAAGTGATCTTTTCTTTTCACTAGCTGCAATGGTATTTTCAAGGTCTGAAACTCTACCTTCACTTTCATTCAAACAATTTCATCAGCTTGTGACTGAGATTTTAAGATCCTGTGTATCTCTTTGAATCTGCTTCCTACATTCCATTTGTTTCCTATATTGTTCATTCAAAGATTCCTCCATTTTTATATTTTCCTCTATTTTTGATCAGTGTCTTAGAAGCACTTAGTAACTCTTTCATTATAGTTATCCTTTTTTTTTACTCCAGAGATAATCTCCAATCTGATTTCCTCTATATGTTTCTGACATTGTTTCTTTGCTTCAGATATTATCATTTCAGAGATTTCAGGCGTGTGATTTCCAGTCTTCTTCTATGCTGGTGTCTCCTGCACTTGTTCTTAGTGAGTTCAGGTCCTGAGAATGTATTTTGCTCCCTCTCTTTGTCATTTTGTATAGCACTGCCTTCTGACCTTTGGTATAGAGCTTTAGTGCACTTATTACCTTAACACATACTGATATTATTATCTGAGGGAGATTATGCGGTTAAGTCAGTTACAGTTTTGTATTTCTAAAACTATAATTAGGAACACTTATAATGAGTAATGATATTTAGCAATTAACAAGCTTTTGTAACTAATCAGTTTGTGTTCTAGACCATAAGAGCAAACATTATGTCTGCCTAAGCAGATGTTAAAATGAGAATTTGTATTTAAATTAGTTCCCCTAAGCTCTGTCTGATCACCTCCCCTTGATATATGTCAGGTATTCCAGATAGACTAGTTCACCCTGGTTACTTGTTGCCCTCTCAATCAAGAGCAAAAGAGAGAGGGTGCTGTCATGGGTTTGGGTCTAGAAAAGTGTCTCAGCTTACTGAGTCTAGATCTGCCAAGTTTGAACTCATCCAGGTGGGCCTGGCTTGGGTGTAGTTGCTCTGCTCCACTTTCTACTGCAGTCCATGGAAGTGAACCCGCTGTATCCCTCTGGCAAGATACTCAGCTCCTACATTAGCAACATGGGTCTCATAGTACCACACACATGCTGCACCTGGGAGCTTGCTGGAAAGGGATCAGGGGAGTGGGAGAGCTGGGCCACACACGCACACCAGGCCTAGGCTTTGGCTAGAAAGGGATCCAGTGAGTGAACCGGTGGGAGGTCTCACAAACATGCCAGACCTGAGCTATAACTGGAAAGAATATTTTATTAACATTAATAGAAAATAATTTGTTTCAATAAAACAAAATTAACTAGTTTTATCAACTAATACTTGTTTTACTTTTCCCCAATTGATTGACATAGCTTTTTTAACTCAATGTTTTAAGATAGAATTATGTGTAACATAATAAACCCTAAGCTTGTCATTTAATTTAAGCAATCTTGTGCTTTTAACAATCCACTTACATTAAACAGGTCTGTTGTAGTTTGAGGTTTGCATTGAGGGAAACAATGTAATACAGGAGACATTTTACAATATTATTTTATAATGAATCAGCTAAAGAATCATACACAAGGAGCATAAGAAACCTGTCAACACAATAAAGAGCAAAGACTCCAGCTGAGGTCCTTGAACCTAATCTCCTGAATGAGTCCAGCTGAAAACATAGAGCTCATAACAATGCCTTCCATAATTCCAACTGGAGCCTTAGAGCCCACAACAATGTCTCATGAAGTCCTGCTTCAGGCATCTTTGTTGCAAAGGTCCAAAGGTCAGGGGTAGAAGCTGGAAAGTCTATGCCAGTGGGTTGAAGGATCTGGGCTATCAGGCTGAGGGATTTGAACTGGAGCTAGGAAACAATGCTCAAGGTAAGAACCAGAGCTCTTCTCAAAATTACCATAGCCATCTTTGGTAACAGTGAGGTCCTGAGCTCCTCCAGTAATGAGGAAGGCTGAATTCCCATTAGAAAAACCAATGTGACAAGCTTCTCTCCATGAGGCTGAGCAGTGTGATATCCCACCTTGGGAACTAGGAGTCAATGCTCAAGATGAGGGCCAGAGCTCCCCCAAAATAAACTGTAGCCATTCTAGTGACAATGAAGGTCCTGAGCTCCTCTAGCAATGAGCATAGTCAAGTTCCTCAGGAAAGCCAGCATGACAACGCCCTGCAGCAGAACAGCACAAGAGAACGCACAGCTTCCAACAGATCCAACAGTGTCACCAGCAGCTTCTCCACACATCTTCCCTACCAGCCTGCTGACAGCTTCTCCTGTTCTGGCTCTCATGCTACTGGCAACAATCCACAGGTGGGCCTTGCACATCCAGCACCATGCTAGTTTAATCCCACCGGTTGTTAACAAGTTGCCCACCAGTTAATAATCCACAATAAGGTCTTATTTTTATTTTACAAAGTTAAGTACAGATTTAATTATTTGTCAAATTATGTCAAACCCAGGATATGGCCACTTATATGCAAATTCATTATCAATCATAGGAATTAAATATTTTACTATAATATTTAATTGTTTCTTTATTCTCAAAAGGCTTTCTAGCGATTATTCTACTCACTTTCCTGCATGTATTCAAAATTAAATGCCATATTTCCCTATCAACCTTCCTCAAGTTCTTTCCTTGCTTCTCTTATAAATGTTAATTATATTGACCCTGTCACCTATACTTTTTTTTTATTTCTGCCTCTCACACTCATGTAGTCATGATTCCTATCGATTCTTCTCCTCTAGGTTTTCCTACTCTATCTTTTCTTCCCCATTGTATTACCAACTCATCGTCATAAAAACTTGCCAGAATACTTTCCTGAGTGACTTTTCTTTTTTATATATTTAGTACAGGATTTACAGGATCTCATTACACAGATTAGACTCATAATTAGCCTTCTGTTTTCAGCTACCCAAGTGCTGGGACTACAGGTGCACACTAACATCTAGTCTCAGTCACTGTCTTAGTGTGCCCCAGGGGCGGGGCTGGCACAGTATGTGGTGTCAGAGATCAAACCCCCATCCCAATGCCTGCCTAAACAGGCACTTCAGTCCACTGAACTATCTTGCTGGCCATCTGAGTGACTTTTCTGCTGCCTAGTACTAATAGTAGTTTGGTAAAGAAGTGAAAGGAATAAATAGGTGGTACATGCATGTGTGTCTGCTGCCACGTATTTACCAAAGCAAAGCGAAGGCAGTGGCACGACATGACCCAGTGCAATAGTATGAGGAGTTAAGAAGGGTGGCTCTGGAGAAACAATAAAATATGCTCACAATCTGTAATGTTTCAGTTTAAAAAGAAAAAGGAAACCAAACTTTTGAAGGTGCTCTACTAACTACTTCACTGTAACTCTTTTAAGATCAGAGGATTGATATCACGGTATGGTGCCAAATTCTGCACTCTGCCTGTATGCCAATGTTAGTCAGTAATTGGCAGTTAAAAGCCAGGAAAAGTCAATTCACAGTGGAGCTTTTCCTTGTGGTAAAAAAAAAATTATCTTGATAAACCATTCAACTCAGTTTGTAATTAAAGAGAACAAAACCAATTCAATAATGAAATAGTTATTTATATTAAATGTAATAGTCATAAAGTATGTTACATATAATGTTACATTATAACATATAATGTTATTTATATTAAATGTAATAGTCATAAAGTATGTTACATATAATAGACCTTTGTGATAATTATGTAAGTTGATTTTAGATAAAATATTATTTTAAGTAGAATATAGTGAACAAGTGCATCTATTTCTAATGTAAACATATTTTCTTCCTTTGAGGGATTCCTCTGTAATTACGAGGATGAAATTTAAAATGGAGCACTATTATTATACAGATATCATTAGTGGAAGAACTGAAATAGAGAACATGTGAAGGAAAAGGGAGTGCAACTTCCATTAAGGGTGCCTCCCAAGTTCAAATACAGTTAAATTCATTTACATAACATATATACTCTATCTATCTGTCAGTCTCTCTCTCTCTCCATATATACATATATATACATATATATATATATATACATATATATATATATAATTTGTCCAAAATATTAATCTATTTCTCAATATACATAAAATCTTTAGGGTACACTGATGATATATCTATGTGTTTACCACTGCCTGAACACACACATGTAGTTGTATTGTTTTAAAAATGCCCAGATATTCTGATTTATTTTCCTTTATCTTTTATCCAGCAGAAAATTTAGTGATAATTAATGAGTTTAACAAGCTTCATTGAATGTTCTGTAGCCACAACAAAATTTTCCAATTAAATAGGAAATAAGTTTAAGGACAGTTAGAGAAAATTCAGGAAATTGTTGAGATCTGAAAACTTCAGTAAATCTCCAGTTTATTAGAAAGAAAAAAGTCTATATCAATATAAAATGTTACAAAGTGTGAAGTGTCTTTTAATTTCAAATTACAGGGAGTACTTGGGTATCAGAAAATAATCAGGTTTAATGTCTATTATCAAACTGTGCCTGGGGACTGGGGAGATAACTCAGTGGAATAAGTGATTGCCTGGCAAGCGTAAGGCCCTGAGTTTGATCCCTGGTACTACCAAAAAAAAAATAAAAATAAAAAAAATAAAACAAAACAAAACAAACAAACAAAACAAAAAAAAAATACTGCCAATGTGAAAGAATTAGTGAGGTTTTAAAAGCTGACCAAATAAGATTTAAAACATCACAGAACAATTTTTTTTATTGACTCTGGTTTTGCCTTTGTGACTCATACTAAACCCTGGAAACAACCTGAGTTCATTTAGAATAACATGTTTGCTTCACAAATGAGGTAACAGCCACAACAAGTTTGATTGTGAAAGATTATAAAGTTAGGTCGTGGATGACCGCAGAATAGATCCTAGGGCCCCAGATCATAAAGCCAAAACTCTGTTAGTACTATATTTCTGCTGCTCACTTTTATTGCATTCCTATTTTCAGTGTAAAGCAGTGAATGGGGAGCATGATCCTGGTGAGAGTTGGGGGAAAATAAATATTCCTCACATCCTGCCTAACAAAAGTACAAAGAGTGGCTTAGGGCCTATCTTTACAATCCAACTAACTGAGTTGCAGGCCATGGACCTACTGGAGATTTATTTTTGTTTTTTAATTGTTTGAAGAGAAAAAATAACAATGAAGGAGTTTCAAAACAGGTTAACAGAATCACACCAATTAATAAATTTCATATTCTTGTCTTCTTAGTACTTAAACATAAGCATGTTATCAGTTTCAAACAATATCAGCACAAATCTTCCTCTTGTAAAGCTTCAGAAAAATAAATTGACACTAGGTACTAATCAGGTTATTACTTTCCCTTTCAAATATGGTGAGATTTTTCAAATTGAACGTAACATATTCAGCTGACATTTGGAAACATTTTAAGAAAACAAAACAAAAAGATAGAGGCTGGGGAGATATCTCAGTAGAATGAGCACTTGCCTGGCAAGGGCAAGGTCCTAAGTTCAATCCCTGGATCCCACTACATCAATCAGATACCTAGTGATCCTCCTGTTTGCAGTCTTCCAAGTGCTGGTATTACCAGTACCCCAGCACACCTAGTCTCAATTTCTCTCTAAGCATTCCCTGAGGGCAGGACCAGCACAGTGTGCAAGGGATTGAACCCCGGTCTCTGGAGTCTGCCTAGACAAGGTGCTTTATATCTGCTGAGCTATCTGATCAGTTTTATTGCCATTCTTAATGTTTTAAATTTCTACTTTGCAGAACTATTTTCAGAACCACACCCTTAATCACCGCCACAAAAGAGAATAAAGATATAAAATAATAGAAACACTTCTTATGTTCATGGACAGGAGAAAATAATTTTGTTTAAATGTGCATACCATCAAAAGTGATCTACAGATTCAAAGCAGTCCCCATTAAATTAAAAATGACATACATCACAAAAGTTGGAAAAATCCCACAAAGTTCAAATGGAATCACAAAAATCATCAAAAAACAAAGGCAATCTTAAGCAAAGAGAGAAGAAAAAAAGCATAGGAGATAGCGTCATATTTCCTGATTTCAAACCATACTGCAGTGCCATAGTAATCAAAACACCATTGTGGTGGAATAAAAAGACTCATAAATCAGTGAGACAGCAGTTTATACTGGAGAAAGGACAACCACTTCCGTGAATTGTGCTGACAAAAGTGGATATCTGGTTGCAGAAAGCTGAAACTTATGCTCTTTCTTTCACTATACAAAATTCTACTTAACATTGAGCAAACACCTGAACAAAAAATCTGAAAATTTGAAACCATAAGAAGAGATAAGAGGGAAATAATTCAAGACATTAGTTTGGAATATGATTTTCTGGGTAGGACTCCAAAAGCACACACAAAAAAGCAATGTTTCATAAAGGCATTAACTCAACTTTAAAAATCTTCTTCATGACAAATGAAGCAATTAAAAGTAAAAAACAAACAAACATAAAACAGTTTATATAAGAAACTCAAAAAATTAACCAAAAAGTAACAAGCTTAAAAATTGACAAATACAGTGAGCCCCAAAGAACTTCAGAAGCCTCAGGTTCCACCTCCCATCAAGGGAGTAAGTGTGAGCCACAGACAGTTCCAGGATCCTTGGCATAGGGAGGCTCAGTGAAGCATGTGGCAGCCTCCTACTTAACAGCATCCAGGATGAGACCTGGAAATCTTCAGAAACCTCATGATGATCTCTCATAAATTTCAAGTGTTTTTGAAATGTCAGCATGATGGAACAAAAGGTTCATACCTCCAACCTACCCAGAACAACTCCAAGAGATAACGACATAGAAGAACTTGGAAATCACATACTTGAAATTTATCAAATGATAGAAACTGGAGTAAAGAAACAACTCAGTCAGGCTATAGATGAAATCCGATCACAAATAATTTCACAGGTAAAAAGATGAAATGATAACAGTCATGAAAGAATGGCTCAACACATGTAAAAAATAGAATGGTATATAAAAATGATTGAAGCATTGAATGAACAATACAGGAAAGAATTGGAATTTATAAAACTGATAGAAAGTTATACCTAAGAAATCAAGAATTCCATTGAAACCTAGAAAAAAAACTTGAAAGAAACTGAACATACAGTTTCAGACATTGAAATAAAGCATTATAGATAGTGTTTGGTAAAAGAAAGACTTCTTAAAAATTAACTGGGAACCAGTGAATAACAACTGAACAGCTGCAGGACAATGAAAAGAAAAACAACATAAGACAAATAGGTGTCAGTGAAAGAGCAGGAGTCATCATAAATGACATAAAAGACTATTTACATAAATATTGACAGAAAATTTTCCAAGTGTGTGACAATAAACCAACATACAATTACATGAGGCATGTAGAATTCCAATTAGCCATAATCAAAATAAATCTACAACCTGACACATAGTAATCAAGGTCCAAGAAACCCAGCAAGAGAAGAGAATATTAAAAGCTGCTAGAGAATAGAAACAGATCACTTGTAAAAGAAAGCCCATCAAAATCATGAAAATGTCTCAACACAAACTATAATGTCAGGAAGAGCCTGTAGTGAACTATTTCAGGTCATGAAAGAAAATAACTTCCAATACAGATTTTTGTGTCACGTAAAACTGTTTTAAAAGTTATTGCAGAAATAAGATAATTCCATTACAAAGAACAACTAAAGAAATTCATGAGCACTAAACCAACCCTACAAAAGCACAGCCAAATGTTCTAGACAGAAATAAAAATTACCACAAAATCAAGAACAACAACAGTGAGGAAATACCAAGGACTAGAATCAATTAAACACAAGAGAAAAGTAGAGAAACAACACAAGGAAAATAAATGATAAAAAATAAAGTACAGATTAGTTACGACTATCAGTGTAAATGGCCTCAGTTCACCAATGAAAAGAAGCAGCCTGCCAAAAACAAAATCCACAATTAGGCTGTATACAACAGATACATTTAACTCAAAAAAAAAAAGTATGTGACTTCCAGGTTCTTCTATAACTTTGTCTCCTGGACTAGTTTTGGGTAGGCTGGAAGTCTGAGGTTGTCTTTTTTGCTTCTTTCTTTTAACATTTTTGAAGCTGCCAATGTTCATGCTGTCTCTGCAGCAATGGTAGGGGTGGTGGGCAAGGGAGTAAGGTTCTCACAAGGCTGAGATGGTGGAGAAGGTGCATCAAAGCTCCTGTTGTGTGATGCTCAGTTTGGTTTCCACCTCACTGAGACTGTGCAACTGCACCTTAAGAAGGATCCAATGTTAATGAGGGTAGGAAGAAGCTCTGCAACAGAGTGGGACACAGGGTAGGGCTCACCAGGCTCCTGTTACCATGGCACATGCAGTATCTGCTCTGTAGAGCTATAGTGATGGCAATTGTGGAAGAGGTAGACACAACTCAGTTGTGTCTGACGAGACTGAGGAGTTGGTAGGGCATGCTTGTCAGGTCCACACAGCTGCCCACTGTGCATCAAACTTCTAAGACTGTGGGAGAAGTGGCCACAGCTCAGCCTAGCTCTGGTGAGGTCCATATAACTATTTAAAAACTAGAACAAGGGCCAGCCAAATAGCTCACCAGATTAAAGCCATGAAAGCAGGTTCAGAGGCCAGGGGTTCCATCCCCAGGCCCGCCATGCTGACTCCACCCCTGGGGCATACTGTGAGGGCAATTGAGACTGTGTTTGGTGGCATGCACCTGTAATCCCAACTCTTTAGAGGCAGCAAATAGACGAATTACTATGAGTCCAATCTAGTATTGAGACCCTGAAAACCCTGTAGATCACTCACTAAAATACAAAAAACAAAAACAAATAAAATAAACAAGAGAATAAGTTTTAATCTGGTGTTGTCATGATTCATGATTCATGATTAAAGAATTCCTGATCATGTTAGACTGAGCTCATCATAATTCTTTAAGAATAAAATTGCAGTAAATTTCCATGACATGTGGAAAATACTTGTTTAAGAGGGATATATAAGTGCTTTTACTTCCAAAATAGAAGCATCAGCAGAACAAAAATAAATTGAATTTGCGCTTTTGTTGTATAATGACAATTCCAGATCTTTTCTATATAGATTGACCATTTCATCAGAGAGAGAAATTTGTGAGGAAAACATGTCTGCACACTTATCAATGAGACAAAAAAGACCTACACAAATCAAATCGTTCTTTTTTTTAAGTATTGATTTAGGTTTTTGTTCACTTTCATATGAAACAATTTGTTTGTATCTGCAACTTTATTGTCTTTTAGACTATATATCAAATTCTTTTAATAAACTTATTCTATGGCAGAAAATATATTTTGCATTTATTCTTTCATTTGTGATCTCATGGTACCACATTGTTGTCAAAATATTTTTATTTGTAAAGATTTTGAGAAAACTAAATTATACTTGTCTCTTCTGTTTGTCTTTTATAACAAATTGTTGCCTTACACAAGATCGTCTGACAGTAAAGAGACAAAACAAAATTTCTACTAAGACCAAAAATATATAAAAATCCTGCAAATTACTTCTTATCTTAGTTTTTTCCACTGATCAAGAAATTAAAGAGAGGAGATCCTCCAAGTGAAATGATTAACCTATTGTATTTAAATACATAAACTTGCTAAGTTTAGGGACAGATAAATTACACACTGATATGAATGAGTTAAAATGTGATCATAAATGTCTTAGTTACTTTTTACTCTTTGCTGGAACAAATACCCAACACACAAAATAAAGGAAGGAAAGGTTTATGACTCCCAGTTTGTGGAGATTTCAGTCCATATTCAGCTGGCTCCAGGCTGAGTGGAACAGGGCAGAGAGCATGCAGTTCATGGCAGTGGAACAGCAACAAAATGGTGACAGAAGCGTCCAACCAATCAGGGCAGCAGAGAGCAGTGTTAACCTGTCTCTCTGTCTCTCTTTATATTACATTCAGGCTCTCTGCCTCAGCCCATCCACCTTAGGTCACACCCACAATCTCAGAAGTACTCAGACCCATAACCCCATCGGCACTAATGCATAATCCCAGTGGATCATGAGACAAGTCTCAAACTCTAGAAGTCCCTGCCCCATGATTGTATGAGACTTTGGGGGGACAACTAGACATATACCATAACAATAAAGATATTAAACAATATATGACCTAATTAGTTTACAATATATTTTGTGTTAAAATACTATTTAACAATAGAGATGGGTGAACTCTCACTTGAACAGAAAAAATGTTACAAATATAATGTTGACCAAAAGTCAAATATCATTTAATTCACAAATAGTCATTAGTGAAAGTAAAATTGAATATGTAAAATTTATATCATTGAATGCAACACACACACACACACACACATACATACACACCTATTTATAATAGAAAGTCAAACTGTGAATAAATGATAAATATAAACTTCTCCATGATAGCAATGTATATATGTGGGTCACGAGATTGGTGTTTAGAAAGAGGGTGCAGTGATCAGCCTACTGGATAATCATCTCCACCTTTACATCATAGGGACTTTCACATTGTCTAATTATTACTTGTTGTATAAGTAAAAATACGTTCATTAAGTTATGTTAGCATCTTATATGTTTAAATGTTCTATTAACAGCAATAAAATAGACTGGAAATAAATAAAAGGGCTCATCTTTTTAAGGACAATTTGAGACATTAATGAATACACTGTTGAATGTAGTTCTGTTAAAGATTCTTTTTATAGAACGAAAAATAGAAAAATTTAAATATAGCATTTAAATGAGTTTTCCATGAGTTATCACTCTTTTATGTTCCATGTTTCCAGATGTGTCAGATAATTAAATGTAAAAACTAAAGCTAACTAAAAGCCCTATACAGAGTTTCCAAATTTTATAATTGAAGGTTGCTCAAATTCAGGACCTGGTTAGTATGATTTTAAGAAGTCAAGTACCACCAGTAAGCTGTTGTGCACAGGGGAACCACCTGCTAGGGATGCCCCTTCTGTCCCCCTCTCAGACAGAAGCTTTCTTTCCCTCAATAAATATATTCTACTCTAAGAAAATACCTATCGTACATAATTAAAGGGGATCTAAGAAAAATTATATTTGACTATTTTGAGACAATTAAGTATTATAAAATCAAAATTAATGTAACATCCACAATGAACACATTGTGAAATTTTTAACTAAATACAAGATTGTTACAAAGTTCTTTTTATTGTAATTTTTTCTATTTTGAAGAATAAAAACAAAAGCAAGGAAAACAAAAACAAATACAGAATCAAGGTATCATACAGCAATACATATATTACACATTTTTGAAACAAAAATAGCTGATTAACAATCAATCAATAATATATTATCTATTTTTATCAATAAATCGGTTGCTCAGTTAATCTGATATAGTTATGCAAGATGGGACATATGATTGAATATTAACACATGCTTTCAAGACATCTTAAATTTTGTTCTTGTCTCTCTTATTACTTTTTTCTGAAAAGAATTACAGAGAGCATAGTGATAATCGAGGTGACATTAGAAATGGTACACATTTAGAAGACCAAGATGACAGGTATTTCAAGCATAGTTTTTGTGTTACACATTGCCATCCTCAATATAGTTGTTGAGGTCAGTTATCTGCATACAATAGTCAAGGTGAGAATTCTACTCATTAATTGCTATTTTTTATAAAACTGATGGAAATACTTAATACAATAAGCTCATCCATCTTGTATTTATGCTTACAAGCTTTTGCCCCTACTATTTTTCCAATCATTTTTTCTTTCTGTCCTTTTTATTGTTTACTCTTTAAATTCCATTTCTTCCCATTTAACTGTATCTGTTATAAGTTTCAGGTCTTATTTCTTCCTTCAGGTTTTTACACTAGGGAAACAATGTGATATTTACATATGTACACCTGGTTTATTTCATTTATGAGTATAGCTCAAGTTGCATCCACTTACCTACAAAGGCTTCTAGTTTGTCTTGTTTTATACCTGAGTAATATTATATTGCATAAGAATACCACATATTTTTCATCTATTCCTCAGGTGACTTCTCCACTGCTGGTGGGAACGTAGACGGCCACAATCATTATGGAAATCAATGTGGAGATTCCTCAAAAAACTAGGACTGGAAATCCCATTCAATCCAGATACTCTCCTTCTGGGAATTTTCTCAAAAGAACAGAAAGCATCACATCATAGTGATATATGTGCACCTAGGTTTATAACAGCACAATTTGTCATAGCCAAATCTTGGAAGTAACCAAAATGCCCATTACCAAAGGGATGTTATAAATTTCTGAATTAAATCATTGTTCTAAAGCCAGAATGTGAACTGAAATGAATACTAACTACAAAATGGCAATGATGAGCTATACAGTGTAGAACTTCTATAACAATCAAAACACAAGACTTAATTCTATAAACACTAATTATGGCTTGTCTTAACAATTCAATATAAGTTTCAAACAAAAGTCTGTCAATGACAATTGGTATATAAAAGCATTTAGTGTACCTTTAAATATAACTCTGAGCATAAAATATATTTTATTATGAAACTAGATAAATTATAATCTGTGATAGCTGATAAGACAAAACTAAAATTGTAACAGATAAATAATGACAAAAATGTACATTTAAACAAAATCTTGATATCTTATAATTTAGATGTCTTATAATTTATATTATATAAAAACATTGAAATGAAATATAATTTAATTCAAATGAACAAAACAGTAGTTTAAAGGTCTGCCTTTTTAAAAAAAGTAAGACTCAAACATTGCCACAATGATGAGAAACTAATCTAATATAATACTAGAAAAAAAATAGAAATTAATGAAGTTTACTTATTAATATAATACTAAAAATATACAAATTAATGAAGTTTACTCTGCATAATCCTGATCCATAAAATGTCTGACATATAGAATTAATCCTGTAATTCCTATAAATCCTGTGAGCTTTCAGTCCTGGAATTTTTGTTATAATTGAATCACAAGTCAAATTGTATTTATAACAAATTTAAGTAAACAAAGAGGCACTGGCCAAATAGAAATAGTCATATTTGTGATTTTGGAAAGGGTTTTTAAGTATAGTCTTAATCTAGAAAATAAAATTGCAAATTTGCATTTATATTATTGTCCCATGTACATCTAGGTAATATATGGGTATATCTGTGAACATATTTGTTCATACACAGTTTAGGAATAATGATCACCAAATGTTATTAAAATCATCTGTTGATTGCTTAAAGCTGCTTTCACAGTTTCTTCATAGCTTTTTCACTGCTTGTAAGATTGGTTGTGTAACTTGACAAAAATAAATTAATCAAATGCAATTTATGATTGTAGTAGATCTATGGAAGGAAGATAATTAAATTCACTAAAGTAAACTAACACTTTCTATGTGCTTTCTATGGTAACCATAAAGAAAATATTTTTCAGCTGCTGAACCAAGAAAATGTACGCTGACATCCTTTGCTTCAGGGATTTCATTTTTTAATTAATATTCCTGATGGCCTTCTGATATACACAATGGCCACATTCGTGATGGAGTTTTGTACCTGTACAGAGAATATCTTGATTTTTCGTTTTCCCCTATTCCCCTTTCCTCACATCAACCCTCTTACAACTCTTTATTTACAAAAGCTTTGTTTCAATTTTTTCTTTCTAATTTTTTCTGTTTCCCTTCCTTCTTCCCCTCCATAGCTCTCCTTCTCATTTTAATATTTTATCCTACATCAAATATCTGTCACATCTGGTCCTTGTTTATGCTTTAAAATTTTCACTCAAGCAATATATGTTTAAAGATTGCTTAAATTTTAATATGTACTTTTAAATTTCTTATGTTTTCCCCCGTTTAAGCCAATTTTTATATGCTTGTATCTCATAATCTAAACAACTAATTTGAATATAACATTATGCAGGGATTCTACTCCAGCATGTGCCCAGGCCCGACCAGTGTGTCGGAACTTCCTTAAACACTGGCTTCGGTTCCACCCAGACCCCAGGGTTAGAGTGCATGTGGGACTTTCTGTGCACTCCCCATAATCTCCATAACACAGGCCTGGTGTAGAACCCTACAGCACAACTCCTTGCAAAAAAAAAAAAAGGCTGTGAGACTCTCCAACTAATCCAGGAGCAGAACATCTTGCCAGAGGAGCACAGTAAATTCACTTCTACACACTTCACCAGGAAGAAGCAGAGTACAGCAGCCAGACCCAAGCCAGGCCCACCTCGACAAGTTCAAACTTGCTAGATCTGGACCCACAAAGTTGAGACATTTTGCTAGACCCAGAGCTATGCGAGTAGCCTCTTTATCTCTTGATCGACAGAGGGAGCAACAGATAAATGGGGTGAACTAGTCTGTCTGGAAGGCTACAGGTACAAAAGGGGAGGTGATCAGATAGAACTTAGGAGAACTAAATTAAGTACAAATTCCCAATCTAATATTTGCTTAGCTATTCAGTCATAACGCTTGTGCTTAGGGTCTAAAAGACAAACGAATTAAATGGAAAAGTTTGTCAACTGCTAAATCTCACATTCATTATTAGTGTTGATAATTATAGTCCTATGAATACAAAACTTAAACCACATAATCCTTCTTGGATAATATTGGTACAAGCTGGTGTAATAACTGCACCAAAACTCTACAAGAAAGGGGACAAGACAGTGTCATATAAAATGAAAAAGAGAGGAGAACAATGTATTTTCAGGCCCCAAACACACACAGAACAAATGCAGAAGACACAAGTATAGAAGAAATTGGAAATCACACACCTGAAATCTCTGAAATAATAGCATCTGAAGTAAAGAAACAAGACGAAAAAGATATAGAGGAAATCAGGTCAGAAATAATCTCTGAAGTTAAAAAGAAATGATAGCTATAATGAAAGAATTACTAAGTGTTTCCAAATAAAAATAGAGAAGAATATAAAAATGAGTGAATGCTTGAATAAGTAATATACGAAATAAACAGAGTGCACGAAGCAGATTCAATGTGCTATTCAGGAAATTAAAACCTCAATCACAAGCTGGCAAAATTGTTTCAATGAAAGTGAAAATAAAGTTTCAAATCTTGATGACACCATGACAGCTAGTGAAAATATAAGAAAAGAAATCTTAAAAACAAGTAGGATGTAGGAAAAAATAATTCAACATCTGCAAGACAATGCAAAGATGAACAACATAAGACAAACAGGCATCAGTGAGAAAGGAGTCAACACAAATGATACGAAAAGAATATAAAGAGAGTAATTGCACAAAACTCCCCAAATGTTAGACAACAATCTGACATGCAGCAACTGAAGCATATAGAACAACAAATAACATCAGCCCAATTAAAACCATACCCAGATATATAATAATCAAGATCCCATAAATCCAGCATAAGAACAATATGCTGAAAGTGACTAGAGAGAAGAAAGAGATAACATTTAAAGGAAAATCTGTAGAATAATGGCAGATTTATCATCACAAACCATGAAGTCAAGAAGAGCATGAGCAAGTTCTTTAAGTGTTCCATTAAAAGAAATTGAGCCGAGACTTCTATATCCTGCAAAACTCTCTTTCAAGCTTAATGGAGAAGTGAAATAAATCTGTGACAAAGAACAACTAAAGAATTTCATGACAACAAAGCCAACACTACACAGATTACTAAAAGTATTCTAGAAAGGGGGCAAAATGACCATAACTCCAAGAATGAGAATAGAAAGAACCCACCAAATGGGGAAAACAAAAACAGGAGAAAAGAGGTGTACAACAATAGGTAAATAACATGTAAATCATGAGGCAATACACCTTAACTCTAACCATCAATGTAAATGGACTTAAATCACCAGCTAAAAGAAATATATTGACATAGTGGATTAGAAAGCATAATTCAGCAATATGCTGCATAGAAGGGAAACATACTTAAGTCATAAAGAAATTAATAAGCTTAAAGTCAAATGATGGGGGAAAAATGCATGCTCCAGCACCTCAGGAAAAAACAGGGATAACAATTTTGTTCACAGACAATCTGAACTTCAAACCAAAAGTGATCTAACAAAAAAGAAGGCCACCACATACTGGTTAGGGTAAAAATACAAGAAGCAGAGGTAACAGTCGCAAATATGTTTGCACAAAACACAGGAGAATACAACTATATAAGATAAATATTAATGGAAATTAAATATCTGATATCCAATACCACAGTCTTAACAGGACATCTTAACGTTCCCTTATCCCCAAAATATAGGCCAAACTGACAGAAAATTAGCAAGCAAGTAGCAAAACTGAACCAGAACTTGGCAAAAAAGGACTTAGTGGCCATATACAGAGTGGCCCACCCAATCACATCTGAATACACATTTTTTCAGCTATACATGGGACATTTTCTAAAATAGACACATACTAATCCATACCCATGCTTAAGTATATGACATAAAACAAAAATTATGCCATGCATATTATCTGATCACATAAACACATGGAAGTTAAACAACACCCACATAAGCAACCAATATTTTACAGATGAAATTAAACAAGATATTAAGCGATACTTACAATTCAATGAAAATGCAAGTACAGGACTTTCTCCAACCCCCACTTTTCTATTTTTTATTGGTTTTTAATTCATTTTGATGTGAACAAAAAGATAAAATAACAATGAAACAGTTAAAAACAAGTTAGTAGGATGGTTACAATAATTAATGCAATGCATATTGTTTTCTTCATGGTAGTTATTCTGAGACAAGATGTAGACCTGATATCTTGTCTAAATAATATTGGTATAAACTTTTATTTTTTTATTTTTATCTATTTATGTTTTTTCAGTTAATTTTTTTTTAAATTTATTTTTATCATTTTAATAGTGAATACATTGCATAATGTTGTCTTCATTGTAGCTATTCAGAGTACAAAATGCAAACATGATTTCTTGTCTAAACATCATTAGTACAGTCTTTCTTTTCATTGCACAAAGAGACAGTAGCTGTATATTTAGTCCAATAGTCCATATCAGTAGTGGATTATCAGATCTTCTGGGATTATTGAGGACTGTTAACTTTAGCCTTTTATAATTCAGCATATTAATATGGCTTTTCTTTATATATCTTATGGTGAGACTTTTCTGCTGGATGGTTAAGATCAAGATAAAGCAAGACCTACGTTACAAAGAGTATGTAAATTTTGTGTCTGACAGTCAGTCAAGTCTCCTCAGGGTTTACCTTGGAACCATGCACTGCAATCTGTAACATTTTTGTCAGTGTCAGTGTCAGTGTCAGTGTCAGCCATCTGGATGAATCATGGCCAATGCTTGACCAATTACTCTCTGTGGAATCCTGAGAGAATGTTTTCTCTCTAGGTGACTCTCTTTAGGCACACTATATGTCATTAACCACTTTCCTCTGTGTAAAGGAAACTCTCTTGAACAGGAATTTTGGGACTCCACTGAGTTATATGCTGTTACAGTACAGGTTCTTTTATGCCCTGTTTTCTCACTGACCTTGAAAGGCTAGAGCAAAATATTGGCTATACATGTATTCCTTCTTTTTCCTCTAATTGTTTGGATCCCCAAATTTAAGTTGTTAACCATCCACAAGAGAAGTTTAATGGTATTATTCCCTATAACTTAGGCACTTGAGCTTTATATCCTTCTCTTTATGAATATCAAACACCTGACATAACATGAAACAGATATTTTCCATCAATTGTTGGTATACTAAACTTTATTTTTTTTTTGTTTGTTTGTTTTGTTTTTGTGGGACCGGGGTTCAAACTCACGACCTTGCACTTGCCCAGCAGGCACTTGTGCCTCGGAGCCATCTCCCCAGCTCCCGGTATACTAAACTTTAAAACCCCTATAGATTCTAAAAAAAAAAAAAACAAGTAGACTTTAGTTTTAATTTCTCAAAGCAGGGTTCATACCTTCACTGCTATTATGCAATCCTGCATTATCAACAGATATGACATTTTCTTGTGATAGAATGAAGGAGAATGTGCCTTATACTACTATCAATTTCCTTGTGAATGTTATGTTTTGTGTCTGTAAGTCACCGAAAGCCTCATACAATAATAAGGCCTGAGCTTATAGGAGGAAGCTGAACCCAGAGTTTGTGATTGCTTCATTGTCTACTCCTAGGATTGATGGTGAGAGTGCTGCACCTGCCCTAGGGTGGGCCATCTGCATACAGTATAAGGGAGAGAAAGAAGCTTGTCCCTCCCTTTTGCTACTCTCTTTTTGTTCTTCTTGCTTTTTCTTTATTCTGTTGCCATAAACTGTTCGCCACACCGTTTACCAACCTGCCTTGAAGCTAGCTCACTACGGACTGAACCTCCACAGACTGTGAGCTAAATAAATCGTTCCATCCTTTTTTTTTCCCCTAACTGTAACCCTAACCCTAACCCTAACCCTAACCCTAACCCTAACCCTTCCATCCTTAATTTTAGGGATCAACTATGTTGTCCTAGTAATGAGAGAAAAGTACTTGGACAATAAAGAAGCTAAATCTCCAAGAAGTTAAAAAATGCAAGTATAATTTATTGGAGTGTATGGGATGCAATGAAAATAGTTCTTAGAGGGAAATTTATAGCTCTGAATTCCCACATAAGGAAAACATAAGATGAAGTAAGTGCCCTAACGCACCTAAAACATCTAGAAAAAGAAGCGCAAACCACACCCAAAGGCAAAAAAACAGGAGAAAATTATAAAGATTAGAGCAGAAATGAAGGCATTGAGACAAGGGAAACAATACAAAAAATTGATGAATAGAAAAGCTGTTTCTCTGAAAGACTGCATAAAACTGATAAGCCCCTAACTAACATCATAAGAAAGAAGAAAGATTAATCTCGAATTCAACAATAAAGAATGAAAAGGGTGAAATTACAACAGATTCTGTGGAAATTCAGAAGATCATCAATAGCTCTTTGAAGGATCTTCACTCTCACAGAATTGAAGACAAAGAAGAAACAGACAGATTCTTAGAAAGGTACAAATTACCAAAATTGAATCAAGAAGATGCCAGAACTGTCAAAAACCCAGTGACAGCCAATGAAATACAAAGTATAATAAAAACATTACCAACAACAACAAAAAAAAAATCCAAGTTCTGATGGATTCACCACTGAATTAGACAAGAAATATACACGGAAGATATAATCTCAATACTCCTCAAACTCTTCACTGAAATTGAAAAGGAAACAATACTCCCAAAATCATGCATGGAGGCAAGTATTATCCTAATAAAATCAGAGAAAAATGCAGCTGAAAAAGAGAACTACAGGCCAAACTCCTTCATGGACATAGGTACAAAATTCCTCAATAAAATCCTTGCAAATAGAATAGGATTCATCCCTGCAATGCAAAGATGGTTCAATATATGCTAATCTAAAAATGTAATACACTATATCAATAGAATCAATTCAAAAACCACATGAGCATCTCAGTTGATGTGGAAAAGACTTTTAAGAATATCCAACACTCATTCTCATTCTAAGTCCTACAGAAAATTAGTTTTTTTTTTTCGTGGGTGTGGGGCCAGAACTTGAACTCAGGTCCTTGAGTTTGCCAGGCAAATGCTTATTCTACTGAATTATTTCCCCAGAGTCTCAGAAAATTGGAATAGACAGCCTCTACCTCAATCTGATAAAAGCTATCTATGACAATCCACCCACTAATATAATTCTAAATGGAGAAATACTGAAATATTTTACTCTCACATCAGGTATAAGACAAGGATATCCTCTATCACTAGTCCTACTCAATATAGTTCTGGAATCATTAGGCAGAGCTATTAAACAAGAAAGAAATGAAAGGAATAAGAATAAGTACAGGAGGAGTTAAACTATCATTATTTGCAGATGACATGCTGTTATATTTGGAACATCCAAAAAACTACATTAGAATTAATATACAAACTCAGAAATATAGCAGGACACAAAGTCTATACTCAAAAGTCAATAGCATTCATCTACAGATAACAAACATACACAGAGAAATAAGAGAAACAACAAGTTTTAAAATAGAACTACAAAAAATGAAACACTTAGAAGTTAAACTAAAGAAGTAAAATATCTATTCAATGAAAATTATAGTACTTTTAAAAATTAGATCATAAAGGGTTTCTGAAAATTGAAAGATATTCCCTGGTCCTGGACAGGAACAACCAACATTGTGAAGATGACCATACTCCCACAGTTGTTATACAGATTTAATGCAATCGCTATCAATATATCACCAACATACCTCACAGACCTAGAGAAATCATTCCTAAAATTTATTTGCAACAAGAAAAAGCCTAGAATATCGAAGGCAATTTTGTGCAACAAAGGTAAAGCAAGAAGCATTACAATTCCTGACCTGAAATTATACTACAAAGCTACTGTGATAAAAGGAGCATGGTATAAGCAAATATATATATATGTATGTATATGATTTTTTAAGGTTGTTTGCTCCCTGTCTTCCTGCTATGTTTCACTGTTTAATTGTTTATCCTGCCTGGATGCAATTTGAGAACATACTCAAAAAATGAAATAAATCAGATTCATATATGTAGACATCATATTGTATTAATACTGTGAAAAAATGAATAAGGAAATAAGACCTGAAATACTGTGAATTGAGAAGAAACTGTTCAAAAGCAAAGGCAAACTGTGATAAGAAAATGAAAAATGAAGAAAAGATAAAGGAATGTATATACAAGATAGTTATGATTGTGTATTTCTAGTTTCTCTTTGTTCATTAAAGAGAGAAGTTTGTGTTAATATTGAATGAAGTTAATATGCCTATCCTTTCTACTCTGAGTAAATACTAGGAAGACACCAAGACACAGTGTACCTTGTAACTGTCTGGATCATCTATCTGTGTTGAAAATGATGTTTGTCTCTGTTTCTCTCTTTCCTCTCTCTCTCATCTTTCTCAGTCTGTCTGTCTGTGTCTCTCTCTGTCAAATTGAAAAACCCCTTACTTTAAGAAATAAACAAATGCAAGAATACTAGAAAGACAGCTCAGCCAATTTGTATTACTGGATATTTAAGTTAGTACTATTGCTGTTGTCAATGTTTTGTTTTTTTTAATGGGAAGTACATGCATATGGGAAAAAACTGGAAATTATGAAGATAAACATTCTCTTACTATGACCTCAAGAACTCTAGTTTCCTGGTTTACAAGTTAGTAAACCTTGTAAGAATCATATTATTAATAGGGAAAAAGGAATAAATATCTCCATTATTTATTGATTAAACTTTACTGATGTTTGAATCTTTAAGAGTAACATTGTTGTTTGTTAAACACCTATCATTTTTTAACCATCTGAAAACAAGTTCAGGTATTTATTATTATTCCAACTTTACTGTTTTTTTAAAATAGTACATTTCTTTACTGAATATTAAATATCCAGTGATTCGTATGTTTCATACTACTCAAGTTCTTTCTGTTGAGTTTTATTTTCCTCTTTATAAGCGCACACGCACACACACACACACATTTCAATCAACAAAGCTGTATAATTATTTCTGTGATAATGTTAAGCAGCAAACGTACTATTTTCAGATCATAGTTGACTCTTACAATCCAGAGATGAATCTGAAACCTGGAAAAAGGGATGCCTGTATGAGTAGTTGTTTTCCAAATGCAAAGTCTCAGTTATGTAATATGAATGAACTCTTGAGGTCTGCTGTATGACATTGTGTGCATAATTCATGATCTTGCATGATCTTGTATTGTACATGTAACTAATTATAAGAACAGGTCTGATGTTAGTAGTTCTTAGCACAATAAAAAAAAGTCAAATAAGCAGTCTCATTTCTCTCTCTCTCCCCCCCCATCTTCCTTCTGAAAAATTGAGCCATAAATCCAAAAAGTAAGTCAAAATAAAAGACTTACAAAAGACTTACCTGTACATTGAGCTCTATTCCCACACCCTAGGATTATGTCTTTAAATTTTATACAGGATCTCACTAAATTGCTCAAATTGTCCTAAAAATTGCAGCCTTCCTGCTTCAATGTCCCAGAATTCATGCAGAGATTATAGGTATGCCCTTGGCTTCAAGTCCATGCACTTATTTAAAAATTAGTCATGAGTGAAGGATACAGCTAAGGAGAACACTTGTCTAGCAAATGGGGAGACCTGAGTTTAATCCCCTGAATCTATCTATCTATCTATCTATCTATCTATCTATCTATCTATCTATCTATCTAACTGTCTGTCTGTCTGTCTGTCTGTCTGTCTGTCTGCCTATCTATCTATCCATCCATCATCTATCTAAAAATAACAGCCTAGAACAATACATCAGCCAAAAATTGATGATGACATTAAAAAAGCTTAGTGCTAGGGTTTGTTCATTTTAGTATAGTTAGAAGAGTTCAATAATTGGCCAAAGATGCTTTACTAAAATCTTGATTTTTTTCTAGTTATTAATGAAGTGAAAATGTCACTTCTACCAGCTATGGAGAGGCTGACAACTTGCGTACTGTCACTTTTGTTTCCTTTATTGCCCTGTAATATACAATATTTCTACCTTCATTGTTCATTTTGTCCTTGGTATTGAGGTGTTTCATGAATAATTTAAACCCATCATGTTTGATAAGTATAAAAACATGGTAATTTTGAAAATGCTAATAAGATTCAGTCATGCACACAAAATGAAAATGGAAGTAAAAAACATTTGCAAGCTGAAAAATATGAGAAAAGCGGCCAAGATTGTCTGTGCTTATGAAAAAAGAAACTCCCAAATTGAGGATCTATGATATATGCAAATAATTCTATCAAAATTAATTATTGAAGGGTGAAGAAAATTAATAGTTACAGCAATATTTTTGAGTATTTGCTTAAGGGAGTATCATCAAAGTCAGAATATTATTTGAAAAAAATGTTAAAGAATGTTTAAGAAATTAAGAAACTGTATGCTGGAAATAATGTCATTGATGATCTGATTAAAGAACATGGGATTGTATAGGTTCACGATTCAGCTCTGTCAAGTGGATGAGCGGCAGAGTGATGAGGTACCATGCAGAATTTTGTGACTTTAGGGAGGAATGCGAGGAGTTCATTCAGTACTTGCAGGCAGAATATACCTGCTGTTGAGGACAGCTAACCACGGCAATGTGCATCTACTAACACGGGAAAGGTAGTGCTTTGAAAACTTGAAGAAAAGATCTCAGCTGGCCTAAAATGGTTCAGCAGTCTTAGAACTTACCCTTTCTCAAAACATACAAGATACAGATATAGCTATACATCAGATGTAGATGCATTTCTATGAATACTTTTGTAATAGTTTGGTAAAGTAGAAACCAAAAATGTGAACTACAAATATTGTTTCTTTATTTGGGGAAAATTAGAAATTGACATCCTCTTGTAAGAAACAGTACCAGAAGATTTCTTGTTATTCCTATCTACTTTTCTCAATAATAACATCTTCCAGTGAATGATGTGGTGCAGTATGCAACCAAGATTATAACACTGATCTATGAAATTAACTGCCACACGCATCTGGTTGTTGCTCTTCGTGGTTCTACACAATCCCCTCTTACTTTCACTGTTCTCTTAAATTTAAGCCCTGAACCACTGATATATTTCTGTAATGTTATCTACAAAATATCCTGTATGAAATAATACAGAATGTAATCTTTTGCTGTTGCGTTTTTTTCCCACTTACCATAATTTCCTTGAGGTTGTGGTATCAATAGTTTTCTTGCTTCTTAGTATTCTCTGATATCAGTACACCACACATTCTTTCATCTCTTGAAAGATCTGTGGGTCCAATTTGGGGCTACTAAACATAAATAATTTAAGTGTACAGATTTCAGAGTGAATGCAAACTTTGTTTCTCTGAAATAAATGCCTGGGTGTAGGGATCTGTTGCTCCCTTTGTAGTTCCAGGAGAAAATGGTGAGAGGGTTTAGAAATTAAGGACAAGAGGGAATGGCCAGATAGCTCAGCAAACTATAGTGCGGCAGCGGTGGGGGTTGATCTCCAGTGTGCCCAAGCTGGTCCTGCCCCCAGGGCATGCTAAGAAGGTGATCGAGACTGTGTGTGGTGGCACATGCCTATTATCCCAGTGCTTGGGAGCCTGAAAACAGGAGAATCACTAGGAATCCAGCCTAGGTAGTCAGACCCTTTAGACCCTGAAGATGCTGTCCTAAATACGTTGAAAAAAAAAAAAATAAAAAAGAAAAGAAAGGCAAGAGACAATAGCTGAAGTCGTGGGGTGGACTATATCTGGTAAGCAAAGAATCCCAGAACAACAGTATTTATACCTTTGCAAAGTTACAAGACATAATGTTGGCTAGCGACTAATAGCCAACGATGTCCAGGCAGATGTTTTTCTCAAGATAGAGGTAGTTTGACTGCTTTAGACAATGAGACCTCATTCTGCCCTCCCACGTAGGATCAAATTCCAGCTCAGCGTCTCCTAACACCTAGGTATTTAAATCTGTGTTGTATCACAGTTACATGTTTGCTTTTTAGAAGAAAATAAAAAAATGTGTCCCAGCGTGATTATACTGCTTTATATTCCCACAAGTAATGTCGGAGTAAACCAGGTTCTGCAAATTTTTGCTAGATGCTGGCAATTATCACAATTTTTCTTTAATTTTAGCCATTCCTATAAGAATGTAGAAATGCAAATTGTGGTTTTCATTTGTAAGAATAGCTGATGAAATTGGATAGTTTGTCATGTTTACCTGCCATCTGCATAATTCTCTTGGGTGAAATTTTTATGCATGTTTTTCTTATTTTCTATTTGACCTACATTGATAATTAAATTTTTGAAATATATACATGTAAATAAATTCAAAACTTACTCTTTATCCAGTTCAAAACGTTTTGCTTACTCTGCTGCTTTTAAAAATTTTCTTAACCAACTGTGATGGTGTGCACCTGTAGTCCCGGGTCTCAGGAGGCTGAGGAAGGAGGATTGTTACAAGTTTGAGGCCAGTCTGGGCTACATAGTGAGCTCTACAATAGACAGCACCGCGTAGCGAAACCTTATCTCAAACAATTTAAGTCCTTTATGCAACAATAATTTGTTAATTTGGACAAAAATCCAATTTATCAATTATTTTCCTTAATGACTTGCTTTTAGCCTCATGTCAGGAATCATTGCCAGAATTCAGATTTCAAAAAAAAATTGCATTTTAACATTTAATTTCAAGGTCCAATTGTGTTAATTTTTGAATATGGTTTAAGTCTCAGGTAGTAGCTCTTCTATTCTGCACTATTTTTCTTCTGCCTGTGGGTGTCCAATTGTTTCAGCACCATTTGTAAAAAACGATTATCTTCCTTCCAATTGCTTTTGTATCCCTTTTGTCAAAAATCAATTGGAGGACTGGCAAGATAGCTCAGATGACTCAGTACCTGCTTAAGCAAGCATAGGAATCATGGTTCAATCCCAGGCACTATGCCAGCCCCATCTCCAAGTGCACTAAGTTTGCTACCTAGTCCCAGAGTGGTGATGCACACCTGTAATCCAGGGTGGGGGAGGCTGCAATTGGGAGGAATGCTACGAGTTCAAGGTGCATAGAGAGACCCTGTACCAAATACATAAGAAAATAATCAACTGGGCATATGGATGTAAGTGTGTTTCTGGTGTTTTGATCCGTTGATCTGCATCTCTGTTCCTCTCCACCATGAGGCCTCATTGGCTAGTATGTCAGTTCTGAAATCAAGCAAACTGATTCTTCCATTTTCTTTAAAAAAGAAACATTTGACTTTATCACTTCTTTTTTGAAACATTAATTCAGCTCAAATTCTTTGATCTTTCTATATTAATTTTAGAGCATTATTTTGTATACCTACAAAAATTTTAAAACTGAGAATAGATATTAATTATATCATTTTGAGAGGAAATAATATTTTCACTATACCGTCTTCCAATCCATAAATAAAGGAAATCTCTTCATTTGTTTGTATCACCTTTGATTCCCTTCAACATTCTTTGTAGTTTTCAGCCTTAGTGGTCTACATGTGCCCCATTAGATTTGTATATAAGCATGCTGAATTTTTCAGTGATTAAGTGATTGTTGCTCCCATGGCATTTTTATTTCGGTTATTGTTCCAAAGAGATTTTGTTGCAGTTTGCTTTTGTGTGTGCATGTTCTTTGACTTTTAAAATACAATTATATCACTTCCAGCTAGGAGTAATCTTTTAACTTCTTTTTATTTATTTTTTTAAAGAGAGTAAAAACTACTGTTTAAAACAGAAAAAAATGCAAATGATACAGATTGTCACTCAACAATATAATATGAATTTAACTTTCTGTTGCATGGTATAGTGTTCTTTTGAACTTAGTTCTTCAGATTATTAAATATATCAATGCAGAATTGAAATAAGAAAAAAATTATAAGAAATTAAGAAAAGAGAAGGAAAATAATGCAAAAAATAAGCATTAACTACACTTCTCCACAGACCAGCAGAAATTCATAGCGCAATTATCCAAACCATCTTGCTTGCACACAT
Organism: Myocastor coypus; assembly: GCA_004027025.1. Taxonomy (NCBI): domain Eukaryota; kingdom Metazoa; phylum Chordata; class Mammalia; order Rodentia; family Myocastoridae; genus Myocastor; species Myocastor coypus. Next base: position 85,649 of record PVJA010000622.1, on the reverse strand, counting down.
ACACATACCTCATGCCCCCACTCCCTCTCCTGTCTTCTTCATCTCAGCCATTCCTTCCTTTTGAATAGCTTCATTCCCTCTTCATAGTATCTATTGTATCCTTCAGATTTTATTTACCCTTTTAGGTTTTTTCACTAACGAGACAACACAATGTCTGTACATGCAGGTCTGATTTATTTCACTTAGGAGTACAGCCTCTAGTTGCATCCAAATGCTATAATTCCAAAGGAGACAATTTCCCTCTCATACAGATACATTCTCTTTTTTGAAAAGTTATGTCTAAGAGCACATTTTACTAATGTAGTTTTCCTATGTCAGTTATTACGTGTGATTAGAGCTTAGATTTATTATTTTCAGATTTCTCCTTGGATCCTCTACTTCAACTCCAAGTACAAGCATTTGTTTGTGCATATTCATAGAGTGCCATAGAGAAATTTGATTTTCTGCCGGAATATACTCTTCTATAAGGATTCTTGTTTTATTTTGGCTTCCTTATTTAACATTGCTTGTAATTTTTATAAAGTGTTCTATTATTTTGTCCTAGAGAGTTTACTTCCTTTCTTGGCATCTTTGAATTGCATTCAACATTTCTGGTAATATACTATTGATCAATTCTAACTGTTCTGTACACAGGAATCTTTCACTGGGTGAACTTGCCTACTGTACTGTGAGTTTTTCAATACATATCTGTTTATTCACCCATCAGCATACATTAGTTATCTTTTCTATTCTAGGGTACAAGCAATTTGCTTTAGATGATTTTCTTATGAATTGGATTGCATAGTTTGGATGCTAATACTTGGGTATTCAAGTTATGCTATAATTTGTTATGACAGACAAGACTCAAATCACCAATTTTATATGTACCTTCCTATGTGACAGCAGAAATGTTTCTCTAGGGTTAAAAGAAAAGTTTCACGATCACATAAATCACTGGGCTTATGTTTAGTTCTAATAAACTTCTGTATTGTTCCTGTTGTGGCATTTCCTTGTTACGTTGAGCTCAGGGCCAGTTTCGTGAGAGCCTGTTCAATACTATTTAAAGTTTAGGTAGGTGAGTTACCAACTTTATTAAAAAAAAAAAAAAAAAAAAAAGAGCTCCAGGTTCTGTTTTAAATTACTCTGATTACAATTAAATTGTATGCTCACCCATATTGATTGATCCTTTAAATTATCATGTTTAATTACCTGATTCATCAGTTGCCCTGGAGTTGTACTTTTCTTGATTATTTGACAAACATATTGATCCTTCTTCCCATCAATCATCTTTTTGTATTGCTTTGCAATATTTTCTCCCATCTCAGTACTTAATCAGCATTAGATCACTGCACCTAGTTTATGAGCACTGAAGAAAAAAGATGACTTTGATTTGGATTGACGAGGGGCTCAGATTTCTTTGCTCAATAATTTTGCTATGAAATGAAATTTTCCTTATTGCTTCAGAGACAAAAATAATCAAAGCAAAACACTGAACAGAATTTAATGGATAATAATGAGAATTTCTTCTCTTGTAATATCTGAAAAGCTGCCAGTGCTGCCAGCATTTTTGAAGCTTTTCTCGGGATGCTCTTAGAATTAAACAGACTTCTCTGAAGAAAAGACAAAGATGGATTTCCTAACTTGTTTAATTGGCTTTTTGTTCATATTCATCATTTCTTTGGAAAAATATCCACTGCTTTAACCATCCCAGTACTAGGATTCTGGAGAAATGTGACAAATGGAACCAATGACATATTAATCTTATAAGTACAATCTGATCATTTTTAAAAGTTATGCAGAAGATATTCCTTTTTTTCTATTAGAAAAATATTTAATAGTTTAAGCTCCTTGTCACTTCACATATGGTAAGAATAAAAATGAGAATAGTGATAAACCCACTGGACTGATATATCAGTGGACACCTGAAGCTGAGGTTTAAATGTCATGCAGAAAGACTTGTCATAGGAATATACTACATATTCATCTGTTTTCACACATAGACACACATACACACACACACACACACACACACACACACCCATAAAATATTCAAAGTAAATACCTATTAAAGGATCTACCCATTCCTTTAAAATATGATTTTAATTAGGAAAAAAAAAGGTGAAGTAAATACTCATTTAGAAAAAGACATTTCTAGCACTCTTTGCTCTGAGGAAATAGTACTTCTCACTTGATAGTTTCACCACATCATCTTAGAATTGAGTTTTTGAGTTCTTTCATTAACGTATTTATAGATCCTTTATTTTCTAGCTGCCATTCATACACTTTACCCCATAATCCCTCCATGGTCTCATGTTATTTTTACATAGTAATCTTATATCTGTACCAGCCTTATCTATCCCGAATACCAAAAGTCAGTAATATATAGTTATATAGCAAATTAATACTGGTGATGAAAATGGTACTAATGTAAATTATTTTTCTGAAATAGAAATATAAAGTTTACATATCAATTATTTCTTCAATTTTACTGCCTAACAGACCAATCATAATTAGCTATTTTCCATAGCCAACACTTAGGATTTTTCACAAGTTTATGGCTAGCTGAATTGATTGGCTGGTATCAGTTAGGCTGTGGGTGTGCTTCCCTGCAGAGCTGAATACAGACAGTTGGATAAGTTAGGAGCCAACTGGTCTATATCAGCCTTTCCAGAGCAATTGGCCTCTCTTTCACATGTCTTATAGTCCTTGAGCAAGCCAGCTAGGCACATGCTCATGACAGTGGCAGGGATTTAAAGGTTAAAGTGAAAATATGAAAGCCAGATGGAAGCTCCTGCTGTCATCACATACACTAATGGCCACTGCTAAAGCAAATCACAAGCCCCGAATAAAAATGGGCAGTGACTGCACACTTTCAGGAAAGGGATTTTGGTTTATAAGAGTCCTTAGGAAGTAACTTTCAGAAGAGGGTTTATTTCATGCATAATATCATAACATAAAATTTTTGATTCATTTCTATTTCTCCTAATGTGGATTTGATCAAACAATCACCAAAAAGTTATGTTTCAGGTTAAATAGTTCAAAGAGTTTGGCAGGTTTGTATGCCAAATTTTAGGGTTAAAAATAAAAAGAGATTCACAAAAATATGAAGGGCTGTTATTGCTGGTTTAAACATTAACATATAGAAGATCTTGTATGAAAGGCTTGTGGAAAAAATGACATGAGAAAACAAAAAAATGACATGAGAAGCAAAATTATTTAAAATAACTTTACTAGCCTAGTTTATTCAGATTTTGTTCTAAAAATCAATTTTTGCTGTAATAAATGAATTTTTCTGTTATTCATAAAAAATTTCAGCAATGCCCAATTTATAATACTATTTTAAACTTTAAGTTATATCAAATTATGTAAAAGTTTAATAATAGCAATAAATAAATAATAAACTTCCAGACTAATCATGACAATAAAAATACAACTATGTGAATTAAAGAAAATGGAAAGAACATCTGTGTTATTTAAAAAACAAAAGTAATACACTTCTTCTAAATCTTTTTACCTTTGAGAAAGGGTGATCTAGCTATATCTTTGAAATTTTTTTGTGAAATTATAATTTGATACCACAGTGTAATACTTTTCATTTAAAGTATAGAAATATTTCATAAAGGGCAAGCACATGATTATTTCCTTGGAATCCTTTGTCAGCACAAGAATATCTTTCTTCCCAGCATGACTTTGAACAGGCAGGTACTGTTTGACAGGAGAGATAATCGCATTGACTGATTGGAGCCACAGTTTTAGAAAAATCAATCTCCAGGGAGGAGCAGCAGCCTTGGTTCAACTACAACCCGCATCTTGGAAGAAATAAAATGTTTCTCTAAATGGCTTTCAAAGAGTCTGTACAACATGTAAAAGAACTTCTATTTGGTCACACTTTTCTGTGCATTAGCTACTTACCCTTTATTGCCACCATGAGCAATGGATAAGACTGTCTTACTGACACCAATTAGTGCTGTTTATCACTGAAACATTAAGGAGAAGAAACGAAAACACACCACATGACCCCCAAAAGAAAAATCTTGTGGAGTGGTTCTCATTATTACCAGGATGACCTTTCTTCTATCCTTTTCTTTGAAGAGAGAGAAGTCAAACTGTGCAAAGCTGTTTTATTTGTTTATTTATAATGAGAAAAAGATTACAGGTCTGGAAAATTTTTCTTGCTCTCTCTTTCTTTCTTTCTTTCCTTCTCTTTCTCTCTCTCTCTCTCTCTCTCTCTCTCTCTCTCTCTCTCTCTCTCTCTCTCTCTCTCTCTCTCTCTTTCTATTTTTACTGTCACAGTCCCTGTCCTAAAAATGAAAAGTAATTCTTTTGAAGATTTTTATAGAAGGTTGCTGACTTTGCCAAGCCTTTCACTATATGGAATCCTCTCCTTTGCCACTACTCTGACCACCTCTGCCCTTCTGTATTCAGGCTGGCACCTCTTCTCCAAGTATAGCTTGGAGAAGTATAGGCATTTATGAAACATTCTTCCTCTCTCTGTCAGACCCAAACTCTGATTGTTCCATGCTATCATAACCTCAGTCCTTAAATTCTCTTCAGTATTTTCCCTCTAAGAGAAAGCAAATCATTCAATTACAAGAAGCTTATATTATTTGTATCCAATTTCCATTCCTTCAATGTAGCGTCTATACAATATAAATTCATATGCCTTGCCATAATACATAGGCTAATAGACAGAAAATCTCACCATTTCCTTCCAAAATATTTGAATGTGTGTGATTATTACAATCACTTCTAAAATTATGAAGAACACATCCAAGAACATTGTCATAAAAATAAATGACAAGGCTGTTATTTCTGATACAGTTGCTTTCGGAATTTTCTTTTTTGCTCTGGGTAAATGGCGCCGCCCAGTTCAACTCCTGCTGTCATGATCTTGCCACCCACCAAGTATCTCATGGTCCTAACAAGGGACCCATCTTGAGGCTTTCCTAGGGAACTCACATAAAATCACTTCTCTGGTCACTAGTTCTCTAAATTGGTCTCTGCTAGTCTACCAGTTTCGTTTCAATCCCAGAAATAACTGCAGGCATATGTTATAGCCTGCTCCTAAAATTTGTAGAAGTCCTTGCAGTTTACTAATCTTCCCGAAAACGATTTGCCTACATCCTAAAGGCTTCAATGCCCTTTTAAGATGCTATTTAATTTTCTGAATATTGTTTAATTATACTATTTGTTTTATGATTCATACTGTATCTTTTGTTGTGATGTTCTGTGTCGGTGCCGAAAGGAAGGATGAGAAACCCAATGAATTTAGCTCAGAGGACTCACTGAGATTCCTCTCTCTCTCTCTCTCTCTCTCTCTCTCTCTCTCTCTCTCTCTCTCTCTCGATGAATACTAAAGGATAGCCCAAGGAATTTGCATAACTGCTTTGGGGAATGCAGACTAGAGACCACTACTTCTATTACCATTTTTCTAACATCAGCTTAATACAAATGTTAATTGAAAACATTCCAAGCAGGGGGTGAAACAACCAGTATCTTCCCAAATAAGGGAAGAGACAATGATCAAGGAGTCATTAGAACAAGCTGTTCTTTGTCTCCTTGAATCCCAGGTTTCAGGTAACCCCAAGTAAGTCATCACAGCTGTCTCTGGGCTTTGTTTATTATCTTTCACTATCTAAGATATGAATTCCTTACCTCTACATCTCTGACTTGGTATGTTTTCTCCTAGCATTAGAAAGTTTTAAAAGAGTTAGGATAGGTATAGAGCTACTTTCTCTTTGTTCATTGAGAATAAAAATTTGTACTAGTATTATTTAGACAAGATTTAAAAAGGTGCTATTTCTTCAACAGAGCAACACCTACAAGAAGGCTCAGGAGCCAGGGATTTGATCCCCAGGTCTTCCAAGCCAGCCCTACCCCTGGGACATGCTGAACAATTGAGAAACTGAGCCTAGGTGTGGTAGTGCACGTCTGTAATTCCAGAGCTTGGGGGGCTGTAAATAGGTGGATCATTATGAGTTCCATCTAGTAGTAAAACCCTGAATACCCTGTAGATCTTTACACACACACACACACACACACACACACACACACACACACATGCACACACACAGAGATAAATAAAAAACACATTAAATATTGAAGTACATAAGTAAATATGAGATAAGCAAAGTGATGACTTAGGGCTTAACATATTCCTCAAATATATCACCTGCTATTTCATTTCAATGGCTTATTCTTCACATGTAAGTTTTGTGCTTTTTGTCTGCACTTGCTCCCCAAGCCTTTTGTAGCTCCACATCAATTGTATTTGTCCATCTTGCCTTCTCATATATTGAGGGTAAAGTCTGTTTCCCTATACCTGATGATAAAGGAGTGACATGCTTTTTGTTCAGAAATCTTACATTCCCTCCTTCTGTGCGAATCCCTCAGAGTAGCCTTAGGTGAAGTCTGTAAGCATTGATTTCTGCATCCTTCTTTGCAGAAAGTTGCCAGGTTCATCTAGGACTGACTGTGCTCTAAGTTGGTTCCAGCTAGCTTCACATTCTTCAAGGGCTGTAAAGAAAAAGACATTGACAACAAAAGCAAACAAATGCATATAAAAAAACTCCTTCCAGTTTTATTTTAATCTTCTCTTCTAGTTCATCTGGTGTATGGGAAATGGTGTCATCTGATGTTCTTATCTTCAGAGATGAAAACTAGATGGGGTCAGTGGTTCTGAAATCTGGGTATTTTGGAATCCAAGCAAAATATGTGTAATGAATTTTTAGCACTACAAAATTGAGCATAGAGGCTTCATACTGAGCTACAACCCATTAAGATCTAGGATCCCACTGAGGTTTTCAGTTGCCCAGGCTGGTGAATTTAATACCTACCTGATTCCATCTTGGAGTACTCGGACTGCAGGTACATGACATATGCCTATTTGGTGTTTTGACAGTGAAGACAAGATGAAACAAGAGCACAACATTCTAGACTATGTTTCTTAAACTTTCACCTGCACAGCAACTTATATCATGAAGTAACTTACATGTTATAATTATCAGTTTTAAAACTGAAAATTTGAATAAAATTTAATACACATGTATGTGTAACTATATGTTGCTATACCACACAGAGGTAACCTGAAATGACAAGGTATAATTTGGTATCTACAGCTGCCATGTTTTTCTTTTTTTAATATGCTGTCACTACCATGTGGTACTATTACTGTGATATACTTCTGGCATTATTAATATCATGCACCTGACATGTTTATTAGCTTTTATTATCTAACTTCAATTGGAGAAGCTATCCCTTCAACTCAGTAGATATTACTAATGAAAAATTTTGAGGGAAAGATAAGTTATTTAAAGTTACATAAATCATTGGTAAAAGATTGTCTGAGGCTGTGATAAGAAGAAAATTGTCAAATACATGACTACTGTTATTACATTTTGTGTGATAAGCACTTTAAATGGTGGAACAAAATGGATTTCACATTTATAACCAACATACAGCAAGCTTAGGTCATTTTAAGTACTAGGAATGCACATTTGCTTAACCTTAGTGCCTGAACTTCTTAGCAGGCATTTTGAGAATCACATGCATTAATGTAACGGTATTAACAGAGAATACAAAAGATTGTACTTGTTTCTGTAAATGTGAATTCAATTGTGTAATTATCAGTACGGTATTTATAATGTGGCCAGGAGTTCTTTATAATGCCAGAAGGGAAACAGAGGCAGGTCCAGAAGATTCCTTGTACTGTATCAAAAACCTTTCCTAATAAAAGACTTTACACAACATTTATCTAAATAAGAAAGGATTTCTTTATTCAATACTATGGCACGAAGTGATCAAATCTTTGCAACATCTGATTAGTAAAGAGATATAGCATTATCTTTCCAGGTCAAATCTATGATATAAATACAAGCAATTACAAAGCACAGGAAAATGCTAACTCTTGAATTCAAACTATGTGAATAGGTATGAAAACTCTTGATATCAGTCTGATGTTGCAGTGCACATATGTAGAAACTCACCTGGGAGGCTGAGGCTGGAGAGTCGCCATACACTATGAAGTGAGGCCAGCCTGTGCTGCAAAGTGAGCCCAAGGCTAGTCAGACTGCATACACAAAGAACAATGTAAAATAAATTAAATCTTGATAAAGCCACAGAAACTGAACTGAGATCTCTGGGACTAACTCTACTATGACTGCAGTACTAAATGATTTCACATTTTACTGAAGAGTACTTGTATTTCTAACAATTATATCTTCAGTGAATATTATTTTGTTTTCATTTATTGTCACGAATAGAAAGCAGGCATAGTAGCCTGAAATTTAAAATCTTAGCAAGATGTGATAATTTTCTCCCTAAAATGTTTCCTAACCCATCAGCCCATGCTTACAGATGTAGTAACTCGGTTCACAAGCTTAATTTTTTTCTGAACAAAGCTGAATTGAATGAGAACCTAATCAAATTTCCCCATGAAGTCACCATTGAACCTAATCACTGAATTTGATTCTGTTCTTGTTCAGCTGGATTTGTGATCATAATCATAGAAAGGATTAGGTATCGCTGTATTACTGAGTAACACTGCATACTTTAGTCACGTGCATACAAATGACAGTAGAATACTGTTGATGCACTCTATAGATCTTGAGAATAATCTTCTCTTGCCACGTTTACTTACTTAATATTCTGGCTAGGACAAGCATGTAATTCACTGTACAATGATAATAACTTCTGGGACATGGTACTGCATGTATGTTATCTAACATACTTTGGAAACCTGCAGGGGCATCACAAGTTCAAAGCCAGTCTGAGTATTTTAGCAAGATTTTGTCTCAAATCAAAAGTGATCTGTGGGGACAGCTTTGTCTTAGAGCAAATGTCAGTATGTGCAAGCCCCTAGGTTGAATCTCTAGTAAAAATGAAATAATAATAGGAAGGAGAAGGAGAAAGAAGAAGAAGAAGAAGAAGAAGAAGAAGAAGAAGAAGAAGAAGAAGAAGAAGAAGAAGAAGAAGAAGAAGAAGAAGAAGAAGAAGAAGGATGAGGAGGAGGAGGACGAGGAGGTGGAGAAGAAGAATTTTTTATTTATATAAGCACTTCTGACATGTAGAAAATTTCCTGGTTTGTAGTCTAAATTAAAAACATAGATATATATAACTGGGATGGGAGGAAAAGAGAAAAAAAAGGAAGGTCTGTATAAACACAAGATAGCTAAGATAATTATGCTATTAATTTTTGCTAGTTATTTGAAAGGAACAGTTAGTTCTTATATTGTTTGATAAATTTTGCATGCCTGTATCTGGGAATCTGAGCAACTAATTTCAAGAAAATAATACACAATACAATCAACATCATTAATTTCCAATCATACTGATTTTAAATTTTGTATCATTTTTATTATTGTCTTCAAAATAAAAATTAGTTACTTATGTCAGAGTAGCTTTATTCACAATAAACCATCTAACAATTTGAAAAAAAGTATATGAAATATTAAAAAGATTAATATATGCAGAAAAAATGAATTGTAATCTTTAGGGAACACTCTAAAATAATAAATACACTTAAACCTAAACTGTGTTAAAAATTAACACCCTCTAATATATGAAATGCAGGATGAGCTGAAGGAGAAAAAGTATCTGTTTCTAACAAAATTATTTGAATTTCAACATGCAACATAACCACTATGCTATTTCTAGGCTTTAAATAGTTTCTGACAAGCGAGATTTGAGTAACCATTCAAGAGTGAGGACACATGAATATGTATCCAGTACTTTGCAGTTCTGACTCGATTTGTTTCCTTCTCTGTGTGAATTTCTGCCAGGTTTATTTGTTTCTCCTGTCTGGCTTCTATTAGTTCATATTCATTTCTGCTTTTATGCTGTGTTGAGTTTTAATTCATTAGAAAATACAAAGAGTTTACTTTCCTTAAAAATGCTTTACAACAGTATCTAGAGTTCCCAGTGACTGAAAATTGGACGCTACTGATCTGTAACAATGAGCAAATATTCGTTATGCTGGAATACTGGCAGGAATGATACTTTAAAGTACCTTTGCATTTAGGAAATTTCCTGTTTTGGAGTATAAAGTAAAAAATAATTACTTATGTACAAAACCATTTGATTCACCAGAAACCATTTAACATCCCTCAGCCAACAGTGGTGCAGATTGTAACTTCAAAGTTATTAGGAGGTTCTTGGCTATTGGAAATTGAGAAATAACTAAAATTACGCAGTACTTTTGACTAAAATGCATATGGAAGTAATATAAAATATTCTTTAAAACATAAAGCACTATTAAAAATTAAATAATTAGGGCAGACAAAATGGCTCAGCAGACTAAAGTGCCTGCTTAGGTACAGTGAAGGTGCCAGAGTTCTATCCCCAGCACTGCAAGCGGTGCCAGTCTCAAACCCTGGGACACACTGAGACTGGGCATGGTGATCCCAGCATTTGGGAGGCTAAAAACAGGGGAATAACTATCACTCTGATCTACGTAGTGAGACCCTGTAGACCCTGGACTAAATACATGAAAAATAAATAAATAATAAAAATAGAAATTAAGAAATTAGCTGTACATTGAGCTCTATAGAGACAGCACTGGGGCAAGTGAGAGTCAGACAAGCACTGGGCGACTCTACCTTGCTGAGGAAAACAAGTAAACAGGGACAAATGAGATCCCAAGAAGCTGAGAGGCAAGATGTCAAGCTGTGCATTCTGTGTGCAAACTTGACAAGGGGAGCACAAGCAGAAGCACCCGGATGCTGCCATTAACCTCTCAGAGTTTTCTACGAAATGCTCAGAGAGGTGGAAGACAATGTCTGCTAAAGAAAAAGGAAGATTTGAAGACATGGCAAAAGCGGACAAGGCTCATTATGAAAAAGAAATGAAAACTTATATTCCTCCTTAAGGAAAATCATAAAAGAAGTTCAAGGATCCCAAGAGGCCTCTTTTGGCCTTCTTCATGTTCTCTGAGTATTACCCAAAAATCAGAAGAAAACATCCCGGCTTCTTCATTGGTGATGTCACAAAGAAACCTGGAGAAATGTGGAATAATACTGCAGCAGGTGGCAAGCAGCCATATGAGAAGAAGCCTGCTAAGCTGAAGAAAAAGTATGAAAAGGACATCACTGCCTTCCAGGCTAAAGCAAAACCTGATGCAGCAAAAAAAAAAAAAAAAAAAAAAAAAAAAAAAAA
>PVJA010000622.1:15182-74419 GCA_004027025.1 Myocastor coypus | reverse complement strand
TGAGTGGGAGGTTGTAAATTGGCATGGAAATTTAAAGCAAGTTCCTGTTGGTGCACAGAACAAATTAGTTATATAGGGGGATGGTAATTTTTCATCTTCAGTTGCCTCTGATGCAGCTTATACAAAATAATTGTTGTTCTGTTAACTGAATACCACTCTGTAATTAAAACAAAAAAGTTGCAACTGTTTTGTTGACATTCTGAATCCTTCTAAGTAAGTACAATTTTTTATTATATTGTTGTCCTTTTGATAGGTCTGATACTTCTTGAAAAGAAGCAAGTCTTTTGGTTTTGCCAAATGAATTACAAGAATTATTAGTGTTTATCTTTTCACATAGTTAGGGGATGACAAGCTTCTGTCTACACACCCTGCATATCAGGAAGGGGGTAATGAAAGTCAAATTGAGAACATTTTTATCCATAAAAATCCAAGATCTCAGTTATTGATAAAATTTTTCACATAGCCCTTTGTAAATAGTAATTCAGTTCATAGACAGCATGAGGTTACCAGGATCAAGCAATCTGAAAGTCTGTCTTTGAAAGACGAATAGAAAAAAATATGTTCTGATCTTTACATGAGGACTCTTAACTCCTATTACATGTAATGGCAGTTATATTGTGCAGTTCCCACATTAAATGAGGCCTGAGAATGGATCCCCAAAAGCGTGAGCTTAAAATACAGGACTGCAATTTTTGGTTAGCATTCACAGTGAAGGCAGTGAAAGTGCGGGCTTTAAGTGCCTTTATCCATTTATCTAAATATGAACTGCTCCAGACACTTCACTCATAAAAGTTTTAAAGTTAGGCCACAAATTAGAAAAGGAAATTCTCCCATTTAGACAGAAAAAACCATGAGTTTCATACCCTAAGAATGAATTACCCAGTATATTTGTGTTTTTCTTTACAAAACTTAATGGAGTCGTGTTTGTCTGCTTAGCATTGTAAGGAAAAATTTGGCAATTTTGTGGACTTTGAGATTATCACTCTTAAAGTACTGGAGCTTTATTTTTTTTTTTTTGGTGGGACCAGGGTTCGAACTCACGACCTTGCACTTGCCCAGCAGGCACTTGTGCCTCGGAGCTATCTCCCCAGCCCCTAGTACTGGAGCTTTAAAATAGGGTTTTTGTGATTTTGCATGCTTTTGTGATAGAGTGCTGTTTTGTTATATAATTTTATCTTGATTTTTTTCCATTTGCATTTGTTTATGTAATTTCAGGAAAAATACTGAACATCTGCATCCTGGATGATACTAATAAACTCATTGCAGAGGTTTTAAATATCAAAAAAGAGAATATATCTACATTTTAAAAATATTGCCAACATATTTAAATAATGTAGAAGACAGAAAAAGTTCATGGTAACAATTACACATTTCAGAAATGCATTTTTTTAAAAAAAATAAAAGATCATAGAACATGTACATGTGTAATCACTTAAAAATTAACCGCAGGGAAATAGCAACGGAGAATAGCACTGTAGCTAGCTAGTATCAAATAGGTCATCTGGCTTATTTCTGCTACTCAGATAGAAATACCAGGAGAGTCAAACTTTAATGTGCAAGACGCAGTTCATAGGTTATCACCTAGATTAACAAATGAGAACATAAATAAATGTGAAAAACCTATCCAGCAACCTATCTTGATATAAACTTATGTGTCCTTAAAATGTTGTTTTACAGGAATAAAAAAGGTAACAAAAGTGTTAACTTTGCATAATTAATTTTGCAGTTATTGAAACAGACAAAACAATGACATGAAATAGGTTTAGCCTTAGTCCTCTCAATGTGATAGGATAATACAAAGTAACTTAAGATCATAGACATTGTCTACCGTTCATTTTATAATATTGGATACTGATTATGTGTTTGTCAAGTGGCACAGATAGAACGTTTCTCAAAGTGAGTTTCAGGAAAATCAGAACAATTATTTTCAATGTTATACTAATGTACAATGTCAAAGTCACAGCCAAAGCCTGCCTGTGTCATAGGACTGGACTGGTCATGAGAGTCACCAAAATTCCCAAATGATGCTGATTTAAGCAAACATTTTATGACTACCTTTATGACAAGACACCACTGGTCATACACACAGGAAAAAAATGGATATCCACAGATAGATATGTGCCTATAATCTTATTAATTTCATATATGAACATATGTATTATATATGTACATACCAAGATGCATAAATGCATAAGTATATAATGTGTTAATGCTTCTTTCTTCATTCCTTATTAACTACTGTAATGATTAAATCATTATAACATCAGCATCTGTTTACCTCCTCTACCTGCTGACATTTCTGCATAGAAAAGCAAAGAAACTACGTTTTATTCATATTAACTTATCCAGGATAGCAGTAAATTTATCATTCTGTGGTAGATAGTGACATAAGTAATGAAGGTTTTGCAGAACATGGCAGTCTGGGTTGGAATTTGTTTTCTTGCAAGACCTGAAGTACTTTGATCCATGCTCTTCTTGACTTGATGGTTTGTAAAGAGAAATCTGCTATTAATCTAATGGGTTTTCCTTTAAATGTGATCTGTTGTTTTTCTCTAGGAGCTTTTAGTATACTATTCCTGTGATGAATATCTGGGATCTTAATTATTATATGTCTGGGTGTGGTTTTAATTGGATTGATGTTATTTGGAGTTCTATATGCTTTGGTTACCTGAATGTCAAATTGTTTCCCCATATTTGAGAAGTTTTCTGCTATTACTTCTACCCATATTCTTGTTATATCATTTGCATTGAGTCTTACTTTCTCATTGATGTCTATTAGTCTTATGTTGTACATCTTTTTACCACCTTGCAGATGTTGAATCGTTTTTTCTTGCATCCTAGTTGTTATTAAGAGATCTTTTCTTACCTCTTCACTGGCTGCAATGGTGTCTTTAACGTCTGAAAGTCTATTTTCACTTTCATTGAAATGCTTTTGCCAGCTTGTGATTGAGGTTTTAAGTTCCTGTATAGCATTTTGAATTTGCTTCATACATTCTATTACTTTTCTATGTTGTTCATTCAAGGATTCCAGCGTTTTGCGATTCTCTTTTTATCATTGTCTTTAGAAGCACTTAGTACTTCTTTTATTATAGGTGTTATTTCTTTTTTTTACTTCAGAAATTATTTCTGATCTGATTTCCTCTATACCTTTCTGCAGTTGTTTCTTTACTTCAGATACTATTATTTCAGAAATTTCAAGTGTGTGGTTTCCAATTTCTTCTATGCTATTCTTTCCTGTATTTGTTCTGAATGGGTTTGGGACGTGAGAGCACATTTTGCTCCTTCTCTTTGTCATTTTGTATAGACCTGCTGGCTTTTGGTTTAGAGCTTTTGTAGAGTTCGGACCTTAGCACCAAGTCTGAATCTTCCAATTTCAAAGGCGTCCAGGTGGTTTTGGCTTAGGTCTGGCTTCTGAGTTCCATTTCTTCCTGTTGCATCCCTTAGAGCCAAACCTGATGTGCCACTCTGGCAAGGTGTTCTGGTCCTGGATCGGCTGAATGGGTCTTGTCTCTAGTCTCTCTGCAGGGAGTTCTGTGGCAGTTTTCCACACTGGAGAAGCTGGGCCTGGTTGCTGGGTTAAATGAGTTTCTGGCTGGCCTAGGGTGGTCTACGTCTCACGCCAGGCCTGTTTGCTGGGTTGAATGAGTTTCTGGCGGTCCTGGTTGCTGGTCGAATGAGTTTCTGGTGGGCCCAGGGAGATCTCACACACATACCTGGCCAGGGCCTCTTATTTCATTTAAACATTGCTTTATGCTTTAGAATAACTATTTTCCATCACCTGAAAATGAATCTCATGAATAGATTAATGACATTTAAGTGGAAACTGAAAGATTTTCTATCGTTATTGATGTGATATTAATGTATTAAAGTATATGTGACGTTAATTTGGCCATTATGCAAATTCAAACTCCTATCTAAATGAAGTTTTCCCAATATAACCTAGCAACCTGTACCAATGAGTTTTCTACACTTATGTAACTCCTTCAGCAGCATTTGTTTTATGTAGTAAGAAATATAATGTGCATAATGCTGAAATAAAAAGTTGTACATGAGTCAAATGCAAGAGAAACTTGAAGCTTTATTTACTATAATATTTAATTGAACAAAGCCTGTAGCAGTCTGTAACATGATTATTTTAAATGTCGTAGCATATAAATACTATATATTATGGCCAGCTCAGCCTGCCCTGGCTGGCAAGGGGTCTGGCACAGCCTTTGGTGCTAGGGATCAGACCGTACTTCTTGCAGTTGCCTAAGCTTGCCTAAGCAGGTGATTAGACTGCTGAATGATGTCACTTGCCCTAAATATGATATTTTTCTTCTACCATATTTTTATAGCAATTATATGAATTCAAAGGGCATTTCTGTGTGTGTCTGTGTCTCATAACTTTCATATGTTTGTTCTCCTGAAGTGATAAAGTTATTTCTACATATTATATTAATTACGGTTGGTGATTACTTTATTTCAACATAGTGGCAGAGTTAACTTACCTATAATTATATTTGGAAAAAATATTAAAGAAATACAATATAAATAATTATTCTTTGTGGAATTTGGAATTAAAATTACTCTAGATTATCCTAATTATGCAAAATTTAACTTAAAAATCCAGTTTATAAGTAGCTTGACAAAAATCTTATAGCCATGACTGTCCTCAACAATGTTGTATCTTGATGCTTTGATGATGCTAGCCAACCAAGTACTACTAAATAGAAATAGATTTAACACTCAGTATTACAACATACCTTTTATGTAATTTTGTTGTTGGAGGCGAATGGAAAATCTCCACTATACTTGATATAAGTATTCAAAAGTATATGTCAAAAGTTAATTTAATAAACAGTTGTTGAGCATGGTGTATAGTGCTAAGTATTGAGTTTAAAGAACTTCTTAAGGCCAGAATTAGGAGGGGATAGGATTTCTGAGCAGTTCCTACAACATGCTATCTGCATATTTATATGCAATGAAGTCAAGAATTCTTTCTATTGATAATATGACCTATGAAATAATTCTCATAGTAAAACAGTACAAAAACTTTTCACTCATCCCCACTGAACTTGTTTAATGATATGTAATGCAGTGCAGTTATTTTTCCAAATTACTAGAGCTAATTTGACTCATTTTAAGTCTTGTCTCAACATTAACCCAGTGGGATTCTATTTAATAAGTGAGAGCCTATGTTATAAAACTATCTTCTGAGAATAACATTTAAAAGTAGAGGAAATTATCGCAGTTGAAATGAAAGATGTGGAGTAGCATTAATTTTAATAAAACTCATTTTTCATCTCATTCATTTAAAGAGTAATTTAATTTAAGATCAAATGATTTGATAGAAATATAAGTTTCAAAATACTCAACAGGAGGGTATTGGTAATGAAAAGAAATCTGACTTTTATCTTTATGCTGGGCCATGCTTTAACATTTTAATGAATAGAGCAATTTATGTAGAGCCAAAGGCTTGCCATTTGCTATTAAGGTCATCATTTCTAACAAGGCTCATGTTTTCTCAAACCAGCTTCAACCTTGAAGTATTTTTTTTCTTTCTAGACTATTTTCAATTATACATTAGCATAACTGCTATTAAATAAGAAAGAAAAATAAGATGAAAGGCAAAAGTTTCTTGATCATATTTCAAGAATTAGAAACTTTACCAATATTTAAATGAGGTCTTTAAACAAGATTATCGGTTGTTTCTTCTTTCTTTCTCTCAATTTATACAAAGTGAAGTTCATTTTTCAGGAAATAATGATTTCTTTGGTGTAATCATGAGTTCACTGAGTTGAAAGACAGCTCACTGAAGTGATTAATTTAGGTCAAGGAATCTCCTTGGTGGGCCCGCTAGATCTCCCTCTGTACTTACAGCTTCATGCATATTATACTACACATTGATAATATTGACTCTATTGCAATACAAATGGGATAAAACTACAGTTACTTCTCAGCATGCATGAGCTTAAGTTGAAGATTTACTACTTATTTTAACAATTAGCTCCAGAGCAAGAGATATAGCTTTCTCTCATTAGAAAGATGTGATAAAAATCCTATGGTAAGCAAACCAGGAAATGAGTCAGTTATTTTTTGTTATGAATATTTTAAATAAGGGATGCACTGGCATTAAAAGCATGTGCATGAGAATATTGTGCCTCTGCACTTACTCTTCAAGAAGAGAACATAGACTTGTATACCAACTCCTCAATGACGCACATGAAACTTCCTTTTCCACTTTGAGCTTAAGGAAATTATAATTTTCTAACTTGCCAAGTCATGTAGTGAAATTATATTCTTTTTATAAGTTCTTTTGGATGTTCTTCCTTGCTATCCCAGATTTCATCGCTTACTGATTCTTAATAGTGAATGAATATTGGAATTCACTGTGGATGTTGTTATAGCAATAATGGGAGAGACCTAATTCTTTTTTTAAATATACTTAGTACAGGACCTACAGGGTTTCACTATTTAGATTGGACTTAGAGTTATTCTTCTGTTTGCAGCCTTCCAAGAACTGGTATTGTAGGCACATGCCACCACACCCAGTCTTATTTCTAGGAATTCTGATTTAATCATTCTTTGTAGAACTTGAAACTAAAATCATTTCAGATTATTTTAACATATATGAAATTTATCTTAGATAAAAACATAGCAGCCTGCCATTAATTTCTGGGTTCTAAATGCACTCTGCAACCTAGAAGGATTGGTTGGTATGTATTAACATTGGGTATTCTGGAGTCATTTTGGAGCCATTGATGATGGATGGAAGCATACAGAGGAAAGATGAGAAGATTGCATTAAGATATAATAATTTCAAGATACGTAATTTCTGAGCTATCTTGAATAAAATTTAATTTTATTATGCTTTCATCTCTGTAATCTATTGCAGTATGCATTAGACATTTCAATTATCCGGTATAATAATTTTGTCATGAGTTTAGAGTTAGAGTAAACTTGTCTTATGGTGGTGAGGAAAAGAAGTTTATAATCTTTGTAAAGCTAAAATGTGATTCTATCTTGCAAAAATAAATACTTTGAAACTAAGACATATTTTCCTGCAATGAATTCCCATTCTTCCTGTAAAAGTAAGTTTTATACATTTGTTTCACCACTACCAGGAGGTGGGTAGACTACACATCCTTAACTAATTTTTAACATTGATGATGGAAAGAGATGAATGTCACCTAAGTCTCTTTCACAATAAACCTTATTAACACTGATTTTAAATATATATCTAAATTTAGGGTACAAGCAATATGTATAGGTAATTTCAGTATAAGACTCGAGCTCTTTAAGAAAACAACACTCAGGACTTCAATTTTCTTAATAAAAATAAATATTTATTTATTTCTAAGTAAATATATATATATTATTTATTAATAAATATTACATATATTGTAAAACCCAGAACAGGACAAACAAATATTCATGGTAACTACCATTTAGTAGGCATCAACTCATCTTGAATAATTTCACCAAATGACTTATGTGTACAATGAATAACCAAAGATAGCCTAGAGTTCGATGAATGCCACCAAATATCATCCTTGGTCTCCAATGGCTCCTACAGTCATACTGCCTGGCTCCATACCTTTTTCCATTGCAGACTGGGTTTGAGCTGCAATGGCTGCTGGAAAAAGTGATTATATATCACTTTCCAGATAAGTGGCGTCTAGCTGGATTGCTTGTTATCTATATTTATATAAATATTCCTAGCCACTTTTGACAATAAATTAGAAGAGAAACCAGCAGAAGGAAAATCAGCCCAAAGACTGCAAGACAGTCTTGTAATAATGAGGGCTGCAAAAATGCTGGCTTGGGGAGCAGAAAAGAAGCAAAGGGGAACAAATTGATAAATAGGATGCAGGTGTAACTGACCAGGGTGAAAGCTGAAATGATGTAGGGAAGGGAGTGGAGGAGAAGTAGCAGGGACTTGCAGTTTCAGCCCTTGGGTTATGGCAGGAGAATGATTGATTTCGTTAGCACAGAAAGCACTGGAGAGGGAAGGTTGGACAAGATGATGAGCGATAACAAGGCATGTAGACACATCAGTAATAAATTGTTACATTTGTGCCACTTTGGGGCATTTATAAAGCAATCTGAACATTTATAAAGTGGCCTGCTATACTATTTGTGTACTACAGATCTTCTGTAGAGGAAATCTCTTCCTTTGGGAGATGAAGAAAACTAAGGCAATTAGGTGTAATGAACTCAGTCACATTGACAAAACTAGTAAATGGCATACCTGGGACTAGAAGTCATGATCAAAGGGTACGGTGTATTTTCTGATGCAGTATAATGGTAATGAAAAAGGTAAAAGATTTATAGGATCTGAAGAGAAACCAGAATGGTATATAAAATGCTAACTAACCTTGTTAGCATTTGGCCTGTTTTTTGTTTGTTTGTTTTTTGATTTTGTCTTTGAAACAGAGTCTCACTATGCAGTTAATGCTGACCTTGAGTACACTTTTGTAGCCATGACTGGTCTTGAACTCACACTGATCCTACTGTCTAAGCCTCCCAAATGCTGGGACTGAAGGCATGCGTGACCACGCCTGACTTTTTTGTTTTATTTTTAAATTTTATTTCCTTCCATCTTTCTTTATTATTTTTAGTTTTATTTATTATGGCCCGCTCAGGCTGTGCTGGGGGTGGGGCTGGCACAGCATATGGTGTTGGGGTTGCAACCTCAGTCCCTTGCAATTGCCTAAACTTTCCTATGCAGGCACTTTAGACCACTGATCCATCTCACTGTCCCTGATCTATATCTTGAGCCTGAACAGTCTGGTGTATTAATCAGAGAACTATACTCTTATTAGAAAATTGAAACTTCTTTAGGATGACCATGATACATACTTACTTGGAGGCAATTCAAAATTTGTTGTTATTTTTGGATCAAAATTATTATTTTTAAAATAAATAAAGTTAATCAAGTTGGAATTATAGTTGGTGACAATTTCACTGATGTCAGAATACAGACGAATTAGCACAAGAGCTGGTAGGGACAGGAGGAAAGGATTCTAGGGCCTTTACCCATAGCCAGTTACACAATAAAGGTGAAGACATGTCTGTTTCTCCAGCTTCCCTTTCTAACAATGTATGAGGTGCTCCGTCCCCTCCCTGTCCTACTGTTACTATGAGGAGGAAGTGTGTTGTGGCAGTCGGAGAAGAGGGGCAGGACGTCTTCAGGGGTCAGAGCAGCTGCTGATTCATATACTATACAAGAATGAAATCCCAAAACATTAAGAGATCCCACATACTGTGCCAGCCTTGCTCCCAGAGTACTCTGAGAAGGCAAATGAAGCTGGATGTGGTGGCATGCACCTGTAATCCCAGCACTGGGGAGACTGAAAATAGGAGACTCACTATGAATCCAGTCTATGTAGTGAGACCTTGTACCAAATATATAAGCGAATTAAAGAGGAAACTGTTTCAAAATGTTCCATATTTATAAACAGTAGAAAATTTCCAGCTTCTTGCCCACCTCAATGATCACATAAAGGCTTGTCTCTGTCCTTCAGGAATGTTCCAGGATGATCCCCTCTTTCAGAGCTACATATCTGCACCTCCTCTTCTCTTCAAACTGAAGTCCTTCCCCTATCTTTTCTTTCTTCCCAATTAAAACTATTCTTTAAAGCTCATGCTGTGGCCTCAATTCCAATTTCCATTATCACCGAATCAAATTCCTCAAGTCTGATATCACAAAGACAACTGAAATAAAGATGTGATCAAGACCCTCTAGGGTCAAAAAAAAAAATTTCCTTGAGAAAATGTTCTTTGAATTAGGACTTAAGTAATGGAAGAGCTCTGCAATGAGAACATAGTTACCAACAGAGACCTGCAGGCAGATACAAGATAAAAGGCAACAAAGCCTCAGAAAGTTCCGATATTTCTTGGTGCTCAAGGAATTTTACATTTTAGAAGATAAGGTAAGAGCTTTTGCAAATAGAAAGGAGATTGTTCTATCTGAAAGACAAGGAAGCAGAAGGAAGCATAGTTAAAAACGGATTAAAATGTATGCTTACCAGATTCTCACAATGAATGCATTAGTTGTTTATCACAAACATGTAGTAATAAAATGTTTTAAAAATAAAAGGGACCATATATGTTCATTGGAAGAAAGAAAGTCTCTTTAATAAAAGATGCATATGTGCACTCATGTTTAAAGTAGCATAATTTTTCATAGCTAATTCTTGGATACAACCCAAATGCCCATCAACCAAGCAATGGATAAAAGGATATGTTTATTTTATACAATGCAGTATTACTCAGGTATGAAAGAAGATAAACGAGGCATTTATAGGTAGATGGGTGCATCTGGAGACCACACTCATAAGTGAAATACAGGAAACCTGTATGAGTAAACATTGTACTTTCTCACTAGTGTAAGAACCTGAAAGAGGAAATAAAAAGGGAAGAAACTGTTCCAAGGGAAGGAACAACTTGAAAAGAGGAAACAAGAAAAAACAAAGAAAGAAGAAGGGGAAAAGTATGTACATATATACACAAGATAGCTTGGGCAATTGTTGATTTGTGCAGCAGTTAGGTCTTAACTTTTGTTCCCTCATTTTTGCTTTTGATAGCTTTCTGATCACTTTTGCATGCTTATATCTGATCATCTGTACAACTCATTTCAAGATAATAATAATAATATAACAACTATTGTTTAATTCCTATGACATTATTTAGTGAAATTCAGTATCATTTCTATTTTTTAACTTTTATTCTTTAAAAACAAAAATAAAAAAACCTTAACTTTACACATGCTTAAGACACTCAACCCACATCTATCATGCACTAAATTAAAATCAAAATGGATCAAAGATCTAAATATTAAAATACAAAAACTAAATCTACAATAAAAGGAAGTAAGTAGAAGCCTTAAACATAGGGTTAAGCAGAGAATTCATGAATAAAACCTGAACTTAAAAGGAAGTACTTCAAAGAATCAACAATTGAGATCTCATCTTATTAGAGGGCTTTTGCACAAAACAATAAATGCAGAACAAAATGAAAAGAAATCCCAAGGATGGTAAAAAATTTTGACTCTTCCAACTCTTCCTCAGATGAAAGACTTATATCAAGAACATACAAAGAATTGAAAAAAATCAACCCCCAAATTCAATGACCCAATCAAAAAATGGGCATCTGAGATGAAAATACAGTTTTCAGATGAAGTAATACAAATGACAACTAAACACCTAAAAAAAAGTTCAACAGTTTTAGCCATTTGAGAAGTACAAATTAAAACAACACTGAGATTTCATTTTATCCCCAAAAGAATAACTATTATAAGAAATCAACTAGTAACAAATATTGGTAGCACTGTGTGTTAACGGGAATATTTCTCTGTTGTTGGAGAGAGTAGACACTGATGCAACCATTGTAGAAATCAGTGAAGATTTCTTTGAAAAGTAGGATCAGAGGTCTATTCAACCTGGTTATTCTCCTCCTGAGTATTTCTCAAGGAGAGCAGAAAACATCACACCACATGTGTATAACAGCAAAATTTTTCATAGCTAAATATTGAATATAATCCAAATGACCACCAACTGAGGAATGGATAAAATGATGTCATATTTTATATAATGATGTATCACTGAGCAATAAAGAAAAATAAACGAGGATTTTATAGGTAAATGGATAAAACTAAAGACCATATTCATAAATGAAATAAATCAGACTTACGTTTGTAAACATTATATTATCTCCCTAGTATAGGAAACTGAATAAAAGAAGTAAGATCTAAAAAGCGTAGTGAATATTGTGTAAAGTAAAGAAACTTCTCAAAAAGGAAAGAACAACTGAGTACGAGGAATAGACACTGACCGACAGGGCCCGCTCCCGTGTAGGACCTCTCCCTCTGCATGCGCCCTCACCCTTCCAACAGAACTCCTATTCTGCTCACTGCCCCAAGCGGCCAGGCCAGCACACAGGCAGGACCTCTCTGCCTGTGTGTGCTGTCGCACTGCCACCAGAACTCTGCTCCTGCCCACAGCCTGAGACTGATGGGAGTACAGGCAGGAACACTAGGTCTGCAACTTCCCACCACCAGAAACCTGTAGCAAAATTCCCTGCAGAAAGGCTAGGGGTCAGACCCTACCAGCTAACCTAGAAGCTGAGCATCTTGCGAGAGGAGCACAGCAGGCTCTCTTCCAAAAGCTGCAGGAAAAAGAAGCTGAGCACAGCAACCAGATCCAGCCAGGCACATATGGACGGAACCAAGATTGATGGATCCAGATCCATGTTTTGATAAGTGTTAATGGCATAACTTTACCAAAGTGCAGAGGTCACTGCTATACAAAATGACAAAGTGAAGAAGCAAGACACAATCTCAGGTCCTGAGCCCACACAGAACAAGTAAAGGAGACACTACAATGAAAGGAAATGGGAACCCTGCAGCAGAAATCTCTACATTGGAAGCATCAGAGGTAGACAGATAAGTACAGAAATGTATAGAGAAACTCAGATCAGAGATAACATATGAAGTAAAAAAAATGCATGAATTAACAGAATTTGAAGGGGAAAACACAAGTGCAGAAAGGTACAGAGGAAATCAGACCAGAAATAACTCCTGAAGTAAAAAACAACATCTCTAAAACAACAACTTCTAAGGTAGGGGAAAAATGGCAGAAGGTAGAGAGGAAGTCAGAGCAGAAACAATCTCTGAAGTAGATAAAGAAATAAGTATAATGGAGAATTAAAGGCTACTAAAGAAGACATTGATAAAAAAAATTAGAGAAGAATAGAAAAATGGTGAATTCCCTGAAAGTGCAATAAAGTAACGAAATAGATAGCACGAAACAGTTTCAAAGAGATATATATGGCAATGAAATCTCAATCACAAGCTAGTAAAACCATATGAATACAAACCAAGATAGAGTTTCAGATCTTAAAGACACAGTAGAATCCAGTGAAAAGGTAAAAAAGAATCTCATAAAAACAACTAGGATGCAGGAAAAATAATTCAACCTCTGAAAGATGATGCAAAAATGAACAACGTGAGACTAGTAGGAATCAATGAGAAAGAAAGAATCAATACAAAGGATATAAAAAGAATATGGGCAGAAGTAATAGCAGAAAAGTTCCCAAATATGAGAAAACAATCTGATATCCAGGTAACTGAAGCATACAGAACTTCAAATAACATGAACTGGACTAAAAACACACCCAGACATATAATAGTAAAGATCTCAAAAATTGAGCAGAAGAATAATATACTAAGAGCCACGAGAGAAATGAAACAGATTACATTTAAATGAAAACCCATAAGAATAATTGCAGATTTCTTTTCACAAACCATGAAGTTAAGGAGAGAATGGAGCAGAGTGCTTGAAGTCCTCCATTAAAACAAATTCAAACCCAGGCTGCTAAGCCCTGCAAAACTCTTTCAAGTATGAGGGAGAAGTGACATACTCCCAGGACAAGGAGCAATTAAAGAATTTCATGACATCAAAGCCAACTCTACACAGACTACTAAAGAATATTTTTGAGAGGGACCAAAATGGCCTGAACTCCACAAACGAGAACAGAAAGAACCCACCAAATTTGGCAACCAATTAAGCAAAGGAGAAAAAGTGATAAACACTGGTAAATAAAAGACATGTCAATCCTAAGTCAATACATTTCAATTACAACCATCAACATAAATGGACTCAATTCTCCAAATAAAAGAATTAGACTGGCAGAGTGGATAAGGAAGCAAAATCCAACAATATGCTGTATACAAGAAACAAACTTAACTCATAAAGAAACTCATAGATTAAAGTTAAAGGAAGGAAAATAATACTATATGCCCAACCACCTCAAAAAAAGCAGGGGTAGCAATCCTGTTTTCAGATAGTCTAAACTTCAAACCAAGATTGATCAAATAAAATAAAGAAGGTCACTATATACTGGTTAAGGGAAATTCAAGACAAAAAGGTAACACCCGTAAATATGTATGCACCCAACATGGGAGCAACAAGTTATATAAGACAAAGCTTAATGGGCATGACAAATCTAATATCCAATACCACAATCTTAAAGGGAGACCTTAATACTTCTTTGTCCCAAAAAGTTGATCAAACAGACAAAAAATCATCAAAGAAGGCACACAACTGAACCAGAACTTGGAACAACTGAATTTGGTGGACATACACCAAGTGGGCCACCCAACCACTTCAGAATACACATTTTTTTTCAGCTGCACAAGGGACATGTTCCAAAATAGACCACATACTAGTGCATAAGTCATGCCTAAGTACATGTGAGAAAAGAGAAGTTATTCTATGTGTATTATCTGACCACTGTGCAATGTAACTGGAAATAAATGTCAAAAGAAACCACAAGAACCTCAGAAATATATGGAAATTAAACAACACCCTTCTCAGCAACCACTGTGTTACAGATGAAATTGAACAGTATCTACAATTTAATGAAAATTCAAACACAGCCTACTGGAAGTTATGGGACGCAATGAAAGCAATTCTTAGAGGCAAATTTATAGCTCTGAACTCACGCATTAAGGAGACAAAATGGGAAAAAATAAATACTCTAATGCAGCACCTAAACCAACTAGAAAAGGAAGAGTAAACAAAATCAAAAGCCCAAAGATGGGAGGAAATGATAAAGATCAGAGCAGAAATTAACTCAATAGAGACAAAGAAAATAATACAAAGAATTAATGAATCAAAAAGCTAGTTCTTTGAATGATTAAATAAAATTGATAAGCCCCTAGCTAACTTCATCAAAAAGAGGAAAGAACTCAAATTGAAGCAATAAAGAATGAAAAAGGTGAAATTACTACCAACCCAGCAGAGATTCAGATCATTAATAGCTACTTTCAGAATCTTTACTCCCACAGAATTGAAAACAAAGATGAAATGGACAGATTCCTGAAAAGTACAAACTACCAAAACTGAATCAAGAAGATATAAGAACTCTCAATAATCCAATAACGACCAATGAAATAAAACATGTACTAAAAAGCTTACTGACAAAGAAAAGTCCAGGTCCCAATGGATTACCACTGAATTCTACAAGAAATTTACAGAAGACATAATCCCAATACACCTCAAACTCTTCAATGAAATAGAAAATGAAATATTCCTCCCAAAGATCTTCCTACATTCAAGTATTATACTGATAACAAAACCAGAGAGAGATGCAACTGAAAAAGAAAACTACAGGCCAGTTTTTCTCATAAATACAGTTCCAAAATCCTCAATAAAATCCCTGCCACTAGAATACAGCAAATCATTAAGAATATTATACACCATGACCAAGTAGGATTCATCCCAGGGATGCAAGGATGGTTCAATATATGCAAAACAGTAAATTCAATAAACTATATCAATAGAGCCAAATGCAAAAATCACGTGATTGTCTCAATTGATACAGAAAAGAATTTTAACAAAGTTTAACATTCATTAATGTTCAAAGTCCTACAGAAAATTGGAATAGAGGGCCTTTGCCTCAATCCCATAAGAGCCATCTATGACAATCCAATGGCTAACATAATTCTAAATGGGGAAAACCTGAAGTCTTTTACTTTCAGATCTGGCACAAGACAAGGATGTCCTCTGTAGGGATCTGTAAATGTAGGGATCCGTTGATCTTACTATGAACGGTTCAACCCCGGGGAGGCATGGCAGTAGGAATGACAAAGATAGATAAGACAAAAGGTTGGGCTAGGTGGTCGCCAGTCTGCCTGATGGGCAAGACTAACTCAACGCACACAGAAACTTCCACAAAGTTTGCATCCCACAACACAAGGCTATCCAGCAACCAATTGCTGGCCTGAGCCAGACAGGATGTTTTTCTCAACAGGATGTTTTTCTCAGCACTGGGGTAACTTTCTGTTCCAGGCAGGGGGTCCCAGTCCCACCTACACACATTTGATCAAAGTCCTGGCTTCTTGTGGCTCCCAACAGTCCTCTATCACCACTCCTACAAAATATAGTTCTGGAATCCTTAGCTATAACCATTAGACAAGAGATAGAGAAATAAAAAGGAATATGAATAGGTAAAGAAGTTAAAATATCATTATTTGCAGATGACATGATAATCTACTTGAAAGATCCAAAAAACTACCAAGAAGCTACTAGAATTAATACACTAATTCAGTAGCATGGAAAGATACAAAGTCAACACAGAAAAGTCAATAGCATTCCTCTACACAGATAACAAACACACTGAGAGAGAAATTAGAGAAACAATACCTTTTACAATAGCACCCAAAAAAATTAAATATTTAGGAATTAACCTGTCTAAAGAAGTAAAAGATCTATCCAATGAAAACTACAGTGCTCTGAAAAAAGTGAACCTAAAGGATTTCAGAAAATGGAAAGATATTCCCTGCTCCTGGATAGGAACAACCAACATTGTGAAGATGGCCATGCCCCCTAAATTGTCATAAAGATTTCATGCAATCTCCATGAAGTACCATTAACATACTTAACAGACCTGGAGAAATCAATCCTAAAATTTACTTGGAACCAGAAAGGATCTAGAATTGAAAACACAATCCCAGGCAACAAACACAAGGCAGGAAGCATTACAATTTCTGGCCTAAAGTTATACTACAGAGCTACCATGATAAAATCATCATGGTATTGGTTAAAAAAAAAGCCACAGACCCGAGGAGCAGTGGTATAGACTAGAAGATGCAAAAGCAAATACAAACACGTTCAGTCATTTTATCTTTGACAAATGGGTCAAACATATTTATTGGAAGAAAGATAGCTGCTTTAATAAATGGTGCTGGAAAAAGTGACTCTCCACATGCCAAAGACTAAAACTTCACCCAGGCCTATCAGCAGGCATTAAACTAAAGTCAAAATGGATTAAAGATCTAAATGTTTAAAGAGAAACATTAAATCTCCTGGCAGAGAAACTGATAAGAAATCTTGAAGACATCAGGTAGGCAAAGAGTTCAGGAACAAAAATCAAAATACACATTTAACAGTTGAAAGAATCAAGTACTAGGACCTCCTGCAGCTGAAAAACTTTTGCACATCAAAAGAAATTACCAACAGAGTGAAAAGACAACTCACAAATTTTGAAAAAAAATTTTAACTAATAAGTATTGAGACAAAGGTTTTCTACCTAGAATTTGTAAAGAACTAAAAATTGTTAGTGTTCCAAAATTCAAAGATCCAATCCAAATGGGCATCAGAGATAAACACACACTTCTCAGAGAATGAAATTCAAGAAGCCTAGAAATACATGAAGAAATGCTGCACTTCGCTAGCCATTCATGAAATGCAAATTGAAACAACACTTAGATACCATCTCACCCCAGAAAGAATGGCTGGTATAAAGAAATCAACCAACAACAAATGTTGGAGAAGTTGTGAGGAAAAAGAAACACTTCTCCACTGCTGATGGGAATGCAGACTGGTGTAACCATTATAGAAAGCAGTGTGCAGACCCCTTAAAAAACTGAATGGAGACATTTCTTTCCTCTTTTTTAAAATTTTTTTTCTTTTTTTCTTTAAAGAAAGTTTCATTTTGTTGTTTATTTTGATTTTTTTTTTTTTGTAACAAAAACTAAACTAAGGAATAGAAAAGCTGTTTTTCAGGCTGACAGTCCGCTAAGGGTAGTCAAGATCGTGCATGGTAGAGTAGGAGTCGTAGTGTCAGTGAGGTCAGTGAGTCTTTGTGAGTCCTGTGTCAGCGTTTGGGCATTGTTTTTTTGTTTTTGTTTTTGTTTTTTATGTAAGGGAAAAAAAAATCCTTGTATCTGGGGGGAAAAAAACACTTTTTTAAAAAATTAAAAAGGAAAATAAAAGATACTGAGGTCTTCCTAGTGTTACTTAAATTAAGATCAAGGTAAGAAACATTGTATAAAGTTACAAAAGTGCTATTTGTTTCCTAAAAACAGTGATTTCTATTAAAAAGGTGTCAGAACTGGGAAAAAAAAAAAAACTGGAATTGGAAATCCCATTCAATCCAGCTATCTCCCTACTGGGAATTTTCCCAGAGAAACTGAAAATATCATATTATAGTGACACTTGTGCACGTATGTTCATAGCAGCACAATATGTGATAGCCAAATCTTGGAAACAATCAAAATGCCCATCATATTAACAATGCTTGAGAAAGATGTCGCATTTTTATAAATGGAATATTACTCAGCTATAAAGAATGATAAACTAGAAGACTTCATATGTAAATGGATGTATGCTGGGATATACTCATAAATGAAATAAACCAGACCCATCTGCATAATAGCATATAGTCTCCCTAGTGTAAGAACTCAAAAGTAGGAATAAAAATGGAAAGGCATAACATAGCCGAACTGAAACTAAGGACTTAAGCATTAAGCAATGAAATGACTGCAAACAGAAAAGACAGGAAACATGACACGAGCAAAACTATGCCTGGGATGAATTAGATAACGGTCCTAAGAAACTCCAAAAGGTTTTACATACTGAGAATAGCAATGTGTAACAATAAAACTGTGCTTGAAATGCCTGTCAGTCTGGTTTTTTAGATGTGTGCTGCTTCTAATGTAATTTCAGTTACTGCTATACTCCCTCAAATAAATTTTTTTACAAGAAAACAAAAAAGGGTATTAAATGAGAGTTAGATACTAGGAAAGATATCATAGGATTGACAGGCTACAATTTTGTATACGCTTAGATTTCTAAATTCCTGTATAAAAATATGTAACTTTTTATCACATTCTATAGGGATTTATTAGAATATCATTGCTTAATGGAAAATACTGAGTCCATGTTAAGTCTAAGACATTTAATACTCAGAAAGACAGTGATGGTAAGCTCATGTACCTAAGTTATAGAGTAATAGTATCACTAAGCTTCTCTTCTGGAAGGTTAAGAATATAACTTTGCACACCAAACAATGAGAGAAAAAGAAGGGCTACAAAGCTAGTCAATATTTTGTCCCTACCCCTTAAAGGGCAGTGAGGACTGAGGACATAAGAGAACCTGTGCTATAATGTCCTATAACTCATTGATTTCCCAAATTTTCTGTTCAAAGAGATTATGGAACCACAGAGGAAAGGGATTGATTATATATAGTATGCCTAAGGAGAGTCACCTAGAGAGAAAACATTCTTTTAGGCTTTCACAGAGAGCAAACTTGTCAAGCGATGGCTGTCACTTATGCATATGGCTGACACTGACAACAGCTCTACAAAGCACTGTATGTGGTTTCAAAGTAAACCCTGAGAGTATTTGACTGACCTTGGGAGATACAAAAGTTACATATTTTGTGTTTCAGGTCTTGCTTTAACTTGCACTTGACCACCCAGCAGAGAATTTTAACCATGACGCATAGAACATAAAGCTAGATTAGTATGCTGAGCTGGAAAAGGCTTAAATCAAAAACTTCCAACATTGCCAGTTTTGCCAATAACCCACTGCGATTGTGGAACATTGGATTATATATACAACTACTTTCTCTTAGTTCAATTAGAAGAAACCTTTGTACCAACAATGATTAGAAAAATTATCATGTCTACACTCTGTGCTCTGTATAACTACTAGGAAGACAACAACATTGAATCAAATATTGCATTGTACGAAATATTGGGAATGTACTACTAACGTGATTTCATACTGTCACATCGCTTTTTCTTATTAAAAGTAATAGTAAAAGAGACAAAAATTAATAAATAAAATAAACAAATGAACGAATAAATAAATAAATAAATAAATAAGGAAAGAAGGATGATGTGACCCAGAGCCCATGCCTGGAGTATGAGTGACTCAACCCACGGTCTCCTGAATCCTCATTCAACCAAGAACACAGGCATGGCATGTACATGAGAACAACTGATGCCACCACATTCTCATTCAACCCATTGCCCAGGTCTGGCACATCTGGTGTGAAGCTGCGGCAGTACTCCCTGAAGAGAGGCTAAGGCAAGACCCACCCAGCTGATCCAGGAGTGGAACATCTTCCCATAGTGGCCCAGCAGGGTCACCTCTAAGGGCAGAAGCAGGAAGAATTGGAGCACAGCAGCCAGATACAAGCCACTCACACTTGGATGAGTTTGAACTAGGTAGATCCGGACCTGATGCTAAGGTAGTAACTACACCAAAGATCTGTATCGAAAATTAAAAGACAGTGCTGTACAAAATGACAAAGAGCAGGAGAAAAATGCATTATCAGGCCCTGAGCCCACCCAAAACAAATGCAATATACACCAGCATTGAAGAGACTGGAAATGACACACCTGAAATCTCTGAAATAATAGCGTCCAAAGTAAAGCAAAGAGATAAAGAGTGAAGAGTCTTTTATGTTCAAGTGAAAAAACAGGCCTGAATTTTGGTAGAAAGAAAAGAAAATCATAGAAATTACTTAGGAGCATGAAGGAGGGGTAGGATTGAAGAAAATGGATAGATAACATGACAGTCTTCACAATTACTTTTCAATAAAGTGCATAAAAACAATCTAAACCTCAAAGACAGCATTTTTATAGTTCTAACGCATGCAAATGAGAAGCATCCTGGAGAATCCTAGCATTGTGGCTTGAAAAGAAGGAGGAATTCATCCCCAGTGGAGGCTTTTTTCTTTGCTGGAACAATGGACCGTTCAGTCAAATTAACTTGTGAATACTCAGAAACAGGAGCAATTGGAAAAACGGAGCATCCGTAAGCTCTAACCATTCTGATGTAACAAAAAGAGATGAGAGCCTGGACAGCTGCAGTTTAGTGAGTGGCCATTCATGCTAAAAACTGAGAAGAAAAGGGAGGGAGAGGTGAGCATTAGTGAAGTGTGAAACACAATGAAATACATATTGGTTGACATGAGAGAAGCAAGATGAATTTCAGAAATCTGACTAATAATGCCCGACACCTGTTGAAATATAGAAACCAGTCCAAGACATTTCAGTCTGAATTCCCATATTGAAAGAACCACACTGCAATTCACATAGAGGACTAGTAATTATTCTCTCAGGAAACTCCACCCTAAAAAGACTGCACTTCATGACAGTCCAAGCCAGATGCATCAGGCAATGGAAGTGCTTCTCACCTGAGTATGTAAAGATCACTGGCTAGTGAGACCAATCCCCTTAAAATATTTCTCTTTTAGAAAGTACAGTGAGGAGAGATTCAATTTATCCTCACCAGTTTCAATTTACGATATTTCTTCCTTAGGATTGAGGTCACATTTTGAAAAGACTACAGAAAAAGTTGCGCTCTATCTTTAATTATAGTAGGTTTCATGTCAGTAATATCTTGATTTTACTCCAGACACTTGACTGCGCTTAGCACCTCAGGCACTTTCAGCACAAGGAAGGATAATGAGTCCTGGGTCAGGCTTTCTGTCTAAATGAGCATTTCTTTTTCTTTCATTATAAGTTTCGTTACAGTACTTCACAGTATGTGAAGGCAACTTTTTCCAAGACAGAAGATTGAAAAATAGTTTTCCTTGAATTAATGCCTGACTCATTACTTCTACTTTACAATTCACTTATGTCATGAGTTAATTAAAGCTAACACCATGATTTAATGTTTAGGAACTGATCTTGTGATATGAGATCATGACTTTGGAGGCAGAAATGATGGTAGGGCTTGTACTGTTGCAGACGCTAACAAAATCATTTTTAAAAACTTGTATTTTCAATAGCCTATTATTTTAAAAATTTGTATTTTTATTTAACGTGTATTACTTATACATATTAATAGTATATACTGTGATAGTTCAACACAGGCATACAACCTACATGGTTACGTTAATACCATTAGCATTTCCCTGTCCTTGGTATTTCCCTAGGTTTGGATCTTTTGTTCAACACCCTTCTAAGTCTGCACGGAGTGTACTATGTTATTGTGAACTGTAATCAGTCCACGATGCTATGAAGCACCATGACTTATTTCTTCTCTCTAACATGTGCCGTCCAGTCTCCCACCAACCCACCTTCTATTCCCATCCACTTTACCAATCATATTTTTGCATTCTGGCTGACATGTTAGCAGTAACATCTGAAAAAGAAAGTGTGAAATATACCTTTATCTAGCTTCTTTCACTTAACATAATGTTATCCAAATTCATCCAGTGTGGCAGGATTTGATACTTTTTGTTGCTGAATAATCTACTTGTACATCAATAACTTTGTTACTATTTTCAGTTTTAACTTTGATTCAACTATTAAATTATTTAAATACATTTCCCCTCCGACCAAAGAATACATTTTCGAGATGAGAAAAGATGATCACATTCATGTTTAGACAAGGAAAGGAAAAATCAAAATAGTTCACTCTGAATTAAATAATGTTCTCTTATTTTACAATGTAAAATTTGCTTAATGTATCTTGTAGTCATGAACATTATGAATAAATGTTATTACTTTCCTGTTAGTATTATTAAATGATAACTCAAGTACCTTCCTCTTAAGAAGTAAGATTAGGCTGGGGAGATGGCTCAATGGTCTAAGAACCTGATCGGAAAGTGCGACGACCTGAGTTTGATCCCTTGCATCTCACCCTGTGCTAGTCCCATGCTGTGCCAGCCACTAAAACCAGGCATGGTGGTACACATCTATAAAACCGGTGCGAGGGACGTTGAGGCAAGAGTATCACTATGAGACTGAGCTGTGTAGTGAGACCCTGTACCAAATAAATAAATAAATGAATTAACCCTTAAAAAAGAAAAAAAAATAAGATTAAAGGGAGAGAATGGAAACTAACATTAAATATTTACTGTAAAACTTCTGAGTGCTAGGCTATTTATTATGATGGAGCTGTTGTGATGCTTTTGTCTAGTAAGCCAGGCAAAACTGAGGCTGAAAGGTTTAATACTACCATGGGAAGGACAGTACAACTAAATGAGTAAAAATTCAGTATATGGAGTGTGATAAAGTACTTTTAAAGAAAAAAGCAGATTACTGAACCCTGGGAAACATCTTGCTTCCTCTCATTATTTTTATTGAAATGAATGTATAATAAGACCAATTTTTCATAGTGAACAATTGAGTAAGTTTAGAAAATATAGAACTTTCATGGACCATCATCATATAGAACATTTCCATGCTCCCTTGTGTGTTTTTGAAGTCAGTCTCTCCAAGCACCTCTCCGCTGGTCAGTTATTGAAGTCCTTATTGTGACAATAAGTGAATCTGCATTGTGCCTACCTTCTTTTATTGGGCATATACGCAATGATTTTAGTAAGTTTATTCCCATGTATGGTTACGAATAATTTTTGCATCCATCCACTTTTTCATATGTGTATCAATCAGCTACCCTGCTGCTTGGACCCAGTATCCAACCCCATAATTTAAGCAGAAGGGGTTTAGTTTGGCTTATGGTTGAAAAAACTAGGTCTATGGTCAGCTGGTATCAAGGTAGAAAAATGATGAAGGGCTTGGTGGAGGTAAGTGAACCTTATGGCAGCCTAAAACAAAGTAACCATGCCCCTGGTCAGCTACCTCCAACTAGATCTCAACTCCTAGTAGAAAATTCTAATAATGAACTTATCTTGTTAGTAGACTCAGTGCATGAATACTGGGAGCAGATTTTATGTGTAAGTCATAGCAGTTATTAAGGTTTCTGTCTAGTTGTCCCCTCAAAGCCTCATGCAATCATGGTTCGGGGACTTCTAGAGTTTGACACTTGCCTCATGATCCCTGGGTTTATGTGTTTTAGTACTGATGGAATTATGGGTCTGAGTACTTTTGGGATTATGGGTGTAGCCTAAGGCAGATAGGCTGAGGCGGAAAGCCTGAATGTAATATAGAGAGAGACAGACTAACGCTGTTGCACTCTGTTCCCCTGGTTATTCTGTTGCCTCTGCCACCATTGTTGCTGTTCCGCTGCCATGAACTGCTGCTCTCTGCCATGTTCCTCTCTGCCTCGGATCCAGCCGACTATGGACTGAAACCTCCGGTAACTGTGAGCTAAATAAACCTTTTCTTCCTTCACTTTGGGTGTCAGGTATTTGTCCCAGCAACGAGAGAAAAGTAACTAAGACAGTAATTAACATCTATATTATTTCTAGTTTGAGGGGGCTTATAAATTCATGTGTAAGAATTGCCTGAACATATATTGTCATTACCCATTTAATAGCATTTATAAATGTTTATTTTTAACAAACTTTAATATCATTTTTCATCTATCTTTGTATTATTCCTCAGAAAACATGCATTAAAATATCTGAGCTATCTCAGTTACTCTTCTCTCACTGCTGTGACAAATATTCAACACTCAAAATGAAGGGAAAAAAATATTTATTTGGCTGGGTTACTGGAGGTTTCAGTCCATACTCAACTGGCTCCAAGGCAGAGTGGCACATGGCAGAGGGCAGTAGTTCATGGTGGCGCCAAACAGCAAAATGGAGGCGGAGCAGCAAGGAAGGCAACAGAAAAGCAGTCTGGCTCTCTGTCTCTTCAGGCTACCTGCCCCAGACTGGGTGTAGCAACCACACCCATCACCGCAGCAGTATTACAACCCTTAATCCCAGTGGATCATGAGTTAAAGTCGAACTGTAGAAGTCCTCACCCCAGGATTGCATGAGGCTTTGGGGGAATAGCTAGACATAAACTGTAACATGAGCCATATGGAAGATTCATATTTATGTTAAAAAAAATACCGAAAAGCTTTCCAAAGTGGTTCCAGCTAAGACAGCTACTATTACTCTTGTACAACTTCAGCTATTCAGGTAGAAGAGCAGTGATATCTTCCTGATGTTTATGTTTTCATTCTTCTGATACTGATCATTCTGAACATTGTCGCATGAAGTTACAGGACATCTGTATTACTTGTGGACTATGTACAAGTTAAGCCTCTTTTAATCTGTTTATAGAATTATGTTTTTAAATAAATAATTGATACACATACTTTGGCATATATGTATTACAAATATATATTTCCTAGTCATCAAGTTTACTCTTTTGTTTTCTTAGCTGTATTTGATGAAGACAAATATTTAGTTTTATTAAGATCTAATAAATGACACTGACTTGGAATTATGTTTTCATGTTTCATATATTAAATCTGTCTATGCCTAGTTTGAAAATACATTGTGCCATATTTTTTTCTAGGAGTTTTAAGTTTTACACACAAACACACACACACACACAGAAATGCACAAATAAAATTATATGAACTCTATGGCCAATTGTTAAATAATTATTATATTTCTAGTCTAAATAAACCTGGAATCTTGAAATCATTTCACCTTTCTGTTACAACATTACATTTTCCCTCTCTAGCTTATCATTCCTAGTAACACACAAACGTGATGAAATATGAACCACACTGTTAAAAAAAAAACAAACAAACAACAACAACAAAAAAACTCCATTTACAATATGACCTGCCTGTATCTATTTCACTTCTCCACTTTGCTTTGTATCTGCATTGGCCAAATAAGTCCTCAGTGTTCTTGAGGTATTTCATTATTCCAGTAAAATTTTCACTTTTTCTTTTCCACTAAGAACAGTTTCTGTCAAAATCAGACTGACAAAATATAATGGAAATTTTAAATCAATACTTTGCTCCAGTCCTCAAAAGCATTTTGCAGTGTATACTGCTCCTTTTTGATACTTTTCTTAACCTTACCTGACACTGCAGTACCCTGTTTTCTTAAAATGTTGCTTAATTTAATACATAAAAGACTCTATCAGCTTCATTCTAGGCCCAGCACTTACTATGTGATCTTCAAAAGTCATTCCACATGCTTCAGTAAATAATAGGGCATTTTAAGACAGCATATTTTAAATTAAATGCCATGTCTCCTTCCCTAAACTCAGTAATCAAAGAAAGCTAAGTTCTAAATTCCACCAGCCCCTCCATGACCCACAGCAAGCTATTACTGTCTCTCCCCGCTGTTTGTTAGATTTACTGCCTGCCGAGAAGGACTCCTTTCCGGCTCTCTCCTTAGGGGCACTACAGAGCTGTCTGCCTCACTCAGAACCCTGCTCTGTAAGGTTCATAGCTTCTGCCCAGGGGACTAGACATTTGACACCCAAGTGACTATTGATTCTTTACTTCCTGCCTCAAGAATTTTAGCTTGCTACTAAGGCCATCTAAATTCACAGTATTTATTATAGTTCCACATTGAAAATAAGTTCCAGATTGAAAATAAGTGTGAATTTATTTACAATGATATTCAAGATTATCTGACATTCCTTGCTCCTTTTATTTACATTTTGTCCTTTTTAAATTATTGATCAACTATTTGAATAGTGCAGGGAGTGAAACAGATATAAATATACTTAGATTCAATGAATGAGAATATGCTAAACTATGCAGAATAACCACCTTCTGGATTAGTTGGAATTTAAATTAACTCTCTGAGAATCCATTAAAAGTGAATTCAGCCTCATGGTATTCAGATTTAATGTAACATTTTCTACTTGATGGATATTCAAATTGCCGCAGACCTAACTCATGTCAAAGTCAGTTGGAAGCTTTACAGAAAGAGAATGAGAACACTCTGCTCCATCAAAAGAAGCCATGCTACTCTATGTGGCAATGCACCCAAGTGACTTGGAGCACGTTGTGCACTTAAGAGTAGACGGTGTGTTTAAGTCTCCTAATCTAAGAATTTCATGCTCCAGAAAAAAAAGAAAAAAAGGATACCTCAATGTGATCTGTTCCAAATAATTTTATGGCTCCAAGAATTACAGCTTTCTAATGTTTATGCCAACATTTAAAAAGAAAAATAGTCTTCCAATGCTGGAAATTGAACTCAGTGCCTCACACTTGCCAGGCAGGCACTGTGTCACTGAGCTACATCCCAGACCCTCAACATCTACATATTAAACAGTAATAATATATGCAAATTAAAAATATATTCTATGCTATATATATATTTTTTTTTAATCTTTTTTTTTCCGGGACTGGGGTTTGAACTCACGACCTTGTACTTGCCAGGCAGGCTCATGTGCCATGCAGTTATCTCCCCAGCCCCCTTGTATGTTATATTTAATAGGAAGCTAAATACATTCCAAAAATGGAAAAATCAACTGAGCAATGACAGTCCTGTAGAAGGCAGACAGAAGCCCATGGATGCACACAGGCATATATGCTTGTCTCTATGAATACTGTTGCTCTATATATTCTGATGGTTTGAAAGAATACAGGTCTATTAATGCAGTATCTCCCTGGGTAGCAAAAGCCTATCGTCACTTGCTAGTTAATCTTCTTCAAAATGTATGCTGAACTCAAGTTGTTATTTTCATATGTAGAAGTGCTATATGAGCATGATTCCTAGACTAATAAGACAGCTACAGATGTTGTGTACTATTTTCACAGAAAGAAACTATCACTAAAACTACTAATGAGTACCAAATGAGTAATGATTAAATATGAGTTCTAAGTGAAATAGATGTCCCATAGTGAACGTTTTTACTAAATTACTGATAAGGAAAATTAAATTGAGAATATATATTAAAGGAAAAATAATTTGTGCTTGAGAGAGATTAAGGTTCTATTACAGTTTTATTTAACAAGTTTGACGAGATAGCTTAGCTGCCTTATAGCGCCTGCTTAGGCAAGTGCAAAAACCAGGGTTTGACACCCGTACCACATGTCACAATGGCCCCATCCCTGGGCATAATGAGCCCGACACCAAGTCTGAGCATGGTGTCGCACCGACTGTAATACCTACCACTGGAAAGACTTAAAAAAGAGGATCACTATGAGTCTGTGCTCCATGGTGAGACCCTGTATCAAATATATGCATATATATATATATATATATATATATATATATGTATATGTATATATATATACATATATATATGTATATATATATATATGTTTTATTTAACTTTTTCTTTTATTGTATTTTAGGGTAGGGTCTACAGTGTGTTGAGGGTCTCACTTCTAGATTGGACTCATAGTGATCTGCCGGTTTACAGCCTCCCAAGAGCAGGGATTACAGACATGTGCCACCATGCCCAGTCCTAATTGCAGTCTCAGTGTGCCCCGGAGGGCAGGGCCAGCATGCCATGGCTGGGGATGGAACTCCTGTCCCCTGTGCCTGCTTGCAGGTGCTTTAATCTGCTGAGCTTTTTGGCCAGCCTAACTTTTCAATTTTGAACCACGAGGAATACAAATAATGAACTGCCATCGACAGAGTGTACCTCAGCATGTGTTTGGCGGATGTTGGTGAAGAAGCATAATGAGTAAATCAAGTAGGAATCAAAACAGCGGCCCTATACTCTGTGTTAGGTCCTCACTACACACCTTGTATAGTGTAGCTACTAAAAAGACTTACAAAAACTATCCGCTTGGCTTTCTGTATTTTGATATGCAATTTATGTTTGATAAAAACTAGTGTGACTCAGAAAATAATTGTTTAAATTCTGTCATAATAGAATTCTCTATTTCATGCTCTGACTTCAGATAGTAGAATGCATAAATATCTAGCCATTTATTTTTGATAACTGGAGAGAGAGGAGGACATCTCCGGGCCTGGAATGACAGGCCTGTGCCGTTATGCCCAATCTCAATGGCTAGCGCAGCACACTGGAAGACTGGGCTGGTGTGGCATATAGTGCCAGGGATACATCTCCAGCCCCTGCACTTGTGTAAGCAGGTATTTAGTACATGGAGCTACCTTACTGGACCACATTTTTATAGATTTACCTTATTCCTACAGTGAATAATGTATTAATTGTAATTTTATTGGAAGTTAACTGACAATATATTTTACCTATCTTAAAAGTATACTTGTTTCCCTACATTTAATTATGCAACAGCAGAACAAATAGTTTTGTAACAGTTCTATCATTCCCCCAAGCTTTTCTTATTGATGATGTGCAGTAAGATCCTGAAACTATCTACAGTCACAATGCATATTGTGAATTTTTTCTGCAGCATTGTCTTTGCTATAAATTTCATTGACTAGGACAATGGCGTATTGCTTTGTGCTCCTTTTTCTTCACTGCACAATTTTAGATACTGATTCCTTTTAGGTTGTGACTGAATATTCAGTTTGTTTTGTTGCTGGGTAGAAGGCCATCATATGGCTATATCATGTTTCAGTTCTCCATTGTCTAGTTCATAGTTGCCTGCACTCATTCTTTGTCGACATGACTGCTCAAGTTCACAAGCATTCACATTCAAGGCTTTGTGTGAGCATATGTTTTTATTTTTTATTTATTTATTTTTTTTGAAGAATTTTTTTATTATATTTATTTTTTCTTGTTTCAGAACCTTTATTTGTTTATTCACTCATTTTCATGGCTGGCTTTGCCCGCCCTGCGGGCAGGGCTGGCACAGCATGTGGTGCCGGGGATTGAACTGCGGTCCCTGAAGCCGCCCAAGCTTTCCCAAGCAGGCGCTTTAGACCACTGAGCCATCCCGCCAGGCCCCTGTTTTTATTTTTTTAAAAAATCTAAAGCTTGAGTTACTAGGTAATAGTCAGGGTACTGGAACAATTGGACATCCAGAAGCAAAACATGATTCTATATAAAGAACTCAGGGCTTTGAAAAAAAATTGACTCAAAATAAATTATAGACCCAAACATAAAACTCAATGTTGTGAAACTTCTAAACAGCATAAAAAGAAATGTAACTGGCTTTGGTTATGGCAATTAAGTTTTAGATTCAACACAATAAGCACAACCTATAAAAGAAAAAAAATGATTAAATGTAACTTCATTAAGATGAAAAATTTCTGATCTGTAAAATATATTAACAGTGCAAGAAAAATAAGTAGACTTATTAAGATACATTCAAAGTTCATAACTGAACAAAGACATGCAGACTTTTTAAAGTACCAAAACGTCCCTCCAAAACTTACTTTAAGATAGGCATAAAAGCTGAAAAATGCCTCATCAAAGATATAAAGATAGTAACTATAGATATGAAAGCATATTCAGTACAATATATCCCAAGGTATTTACAAATGAAAATAAAACTTTAAAAAGTGAAACGCAGAGGTACCTCAGTTCATGAACTTAGTTTCACAATTCTGAGAAAGAGATCCCTGCTTGGGTCTTTCACCCAATGTCAAGTTTGCTACTAGAAGCAAAATTTTGCCTAACACTTGTGCTAGGAGTAGGAATTGTTTGTGAAAAGAAGCGTTCATGAACCCAGGTATTGCTGTACCACAATTTACACATTACAATGCTGTAAATTCAAAGCACTGACTATACTGATGCTGAAATAGACATGGGCAATAGGAACTATCTATTAAAAATGGTACAGACACTTTGGAAGACACTTTAAGTTTTTTACAAGGATGAATGTGGTCTTCTGCTATTCAGCAGTCATGCACTTATATATTTAATCAAATATATTAAAAATTGAAAACATATCTTTAAAAAATAACTAAATGAAGATTTATATGAGCCTTAGTCATAATTGTTCAAAGTAAAAGCACCAAATATGTCCTTTTAAGAGCTGAATAAATGTAGTAAGTATACTATATCCTTTCACTGGAATACTATTCAATAATAAAATGAAATGAGCTAATAAGTAGGGAAAACATGTAGAAATTGTAATGTATCTTACCAGTGAGAGGTCAATGTGAACATGTTACACACTTTATAGCTGAAGTTGTGACATTTTAGAAATGGTAAAAACTAAAAAAGTAAAAGGTCAATGGCTGTCAGGCATTTGAGGTAGAGAAAAGAAAAAATGAAGCAGAAGAACAGAAGTTTCTTAGGGCAGTGAAACTATTCTAAATAATACTGTAATGCTAAGGATTATATACTTAATAAGACTCAAAAAATTATACGATACAACAAGCATCAATTAAATTTATGAACTTCAGTTAATAATATATAAGTGTTGGTTTATCAATTACGCAAATGTTCCTACCAATGTGAGATGTTAGAAAACAGCGAGGGGTATTGGGAGGAATATATAGGGACTTTCTATAATATATCCAGTTTTTCTACACAAATTGTCCAAGTAATAAACTGTTAGTTAAAATAAGTGTAATTAATAAAATAAGCCAATTTTTTAAAGAATCAGATAAATTTTAAGAGTATACCTATCTGTTATGAATGAAAATGGCGTATATTAACTAAAATTAATGCAGTAAGGATACATGCCAGTCTGAGGTGTTACCAAAGAATTAATACAGAGTAAATAAAATATACTTTGAATATTTATTTAGTATAATTTAAACTTTTTTGACTGCTATTTTCTAAAATGTATTTAGTACCGGGACTACGGGGTCACACTACACAGATTGATCTCATAATGATCCTCCTGTTTTCAGCCTCCCAAGCACTGGGGTTATAGGTATAATCCACCACACCCAGTCTCAGTCACCATCTCAAGGCACCCCAGGGGTTGGGACAGCACAGCACTCTGAGGATTGAAACCCTGTCCTTGCACCTGCCTGAGCAGATGCTTTAATGTGCTGCACTATCTGGCTGGTCCAATTGCTATTAAAAGCCCTTGAATTATAACCCTAAACGACTTGATTATGATTTACAAATCAATTAAGAATTAAGAGTCCTTT
The DNA here is from genome assembly GCA_004027025.1 of Myocastor coypus. Lineage (NCBI taxonomy): Eukaryota > Metazoa > Chordata > Mammalia > Rodentia > Myocastoridae > Myocastor > Myocastor coypus. Next base: position 43,048 of record PVJA010000622.1, on the reverse strand, counting down.
TTATAGAGTCCTGGTAAATGAAATATTGGGTAAACCTTAGTTAAGTATTCTTGGAAGACAACAGTAAAGCATGTGAGCACTGGAAGTTCAGTAACTTGTAACTCATTTTTGATTTCTGCAATAGGATGGAACTCTCAGTGCATTATACTTTGGTATGCTTGTTCCCTGAGAGTTCCTGCATTTGAGGCTTTGTCCCCAGGGTGGTAGTATGGGGTGAAACCTTCAAGAGATGAGCCTAGTGTGTATGTGTATGGGTTATGTTACTCCAGCACTCTTTGTGGAGAGTGTTAAGGTTGCTTTCATGAAATCTATAAGCCCATAGGAGAGCAAGTTATTTTAAGACCAAGCCCACCTCCAGGGTCACACTCTTGGTTCCTATTTGGCAGTGTGATGTCTCTGTCTGTCATGGGTCTCTGCCATCTACCATGGAATCCTCAGCAGAGCCTAGCTGATACGGGCCTCATGCCCCTATTACCCAAGACTTGTGGACAAAATAAAACTCCTTTCTCTATAAAGTTAGAAAACCTACAGAATGCCTTGAGTATTTCATGATGATAATGAAAAACTAATTAGTAAGTTATAGAAAATAAATCCTACAATTTCAATAAATTTTAGTAATTCTTTTCTTTCTTTCTTTTTTGTATTTAGTACAGGGTCTCCAGGGTCTCACTACACAGATCTGACTCATAGTGATCCTCCTGTTTTCAGCCTCCCAAATGCTGGGATTAAAGGTGCACACCACCATGTCCAGGCTCAATTGCCCTCTCAGTGTGTCCCAGGGATGGGGGCAGGGCCAGGGCACACCAGCGATCAAACACTGGTTCCTGCATCTGCCTAAGCAGGTGCTTTAATCTGCTGAGCTATGTGGTTTGCCCTTGGCAATTATTTTTGGTAGAGCATTATACTACAAAATGAGCTCATGGTGATACTTTCTATAAAGAGTTTCCAGTCATAAGACTAAGGTTTGGCAATGATTTTATCCTTTCAGAATGTCTCATAGAATTCTCTTCTTGCAAGTATTGGTTTGAATGCCACACTCTCAGTCAACCTTGAGCCTTCTGTTAAAATTATGAGTCTTTATTATAGCACCCTGTACTACACACCCAGCCTGAAGCACTTCTATCTACCTACATTACTTTTGGTAGTATGTCAGAGTCTTGGGCCACTCCCTTGTTGCAATCGGTTCTAGATCTGTAAAGTCTCTCAGTTTTGGGAATGAATACAGAAGCCATGTTCTGTATTTCAGGCTGGAAAGCAGACTCTCATTTCTTGATCAGAAAGTTTTCTGCTTATATAAGTTAAATAAGAATTTCTTTTTTTGTTGCTCACTTCCAGGAGCAGCATGAGTACTAGCCATTGTTGTGTGCATCATAGATTGCTCTAATGATTGCTTTACTTATGCTGTGCATTATGATAATCATTTCCAACCTGCTTTTCAAAGTTGAAGGCTACCACTTGGCCTTTGTCACACAAGGTTTCAATTAATTTCATTGCATTTAAATTTCTAGTTGAGTAACTGAAATTTCCAGTGTAAGGTCAAGCCAACAGAGGAGAAAAGTTATCATGGAATACTTCAAGGATGGTGAGTCTCCCCACCCCCATAAATCTATTTCTCAGTTTAATGGTGAAAAGTATATCTTCTGAATTCAACTAATGTCAAAGGATAAATATATGTAACAAGTCCGGTCAATCTTCCAACTTCATTAGATCTTTGAATGTCTTCCTTGATACTAACCCAAGGTATGAAAGACCTCTCCAATATTACTTATAGTGGACCATTCCTTGGGACAAGTTTTACCTGACCAAACTGTTACAGCTTTTCTAACATCAAATTTAAATAATGTGGTACCTTGACTTAGTGGGCTCATATCAATATGTTCAGAATGATCAAACTTCATTTCTTTTACCCACTATCCCACAGCCTGAAGGTCCACTACTAACATGTTTCCCAGATTTCTGCTTGTGTAAATTAGAAAACTCAAGTAGTTATTTTGGAGTATACCTCCCTGTGAATTACACTTCATACCTCACTTTTGTTAATTTCTGGGACTTGGATCTCTAGTCACAGGTCTAGAAGCATAGAGGAATAGTGAGTGGGAACTAAACAGAACCAACATTGTTGTCCTTGAACTGCCACAGAACTGTCTTTGCATTTCACCAGGAAGTGCAGAGTTAATGCCCTCGGAGAGATGCAGAAGATCTATACTATTCTGAGATAGGAAGCTACTAACTTTATGAGTGGTGTAGAGAGATGAGTTCTGAAAAAAGAAAAAAAAAAAGACTTCAGAATTAAGGAGCTTGTGTTCCTATCCTAAAGGCTTCCTGCACATTTCCCATTTTAACTAGTAGGATTCCAATTTTTTCCGATTGATGCCCCCACTTCCTTTAGCTGAAACTCTGTAAATCACAAAAGAAAGTTTGAATTTTATTTTTAAATCAGTTTAATCCTATACCTAACAGATAGAAACTTCTGATTCAGGGAATAATCAGAAACTCTCAGAGGACTTTTGTGGTTTGGAGCCAAGCAATTGTCTCTTTAAGCTTATCCTTTTCTTTAATCACTTGGTCCAACAATACTAAGTGCAGCCAACCAATGTCATTCTATTCCTTATTCTTTTAGAAATGCTCAAAACAACAATACACAGAGTCACAAATTCCTTATATATTGTACGTGATTAAATAGGAGTATGAGGGAAATAGATCAGTAGAATAAGTGCTTGTATGGCAAGCGCAGGGTCCTGAGTTCAACCACCAGTACTGCAAAAAAAAAAAAAAAAGAAAGAAATAGGAGCATGGTTTTGCCTCTCTTTATGAATTGTTCATGCTATGGACTATCAGCACACTTGATATTTTGGCAAACATAATTATTATCATTTTAAAATCAAACCACATTAAATTTCAACTGCAGAAATCCATGACCTAAATTTTAAAAGTCACCCTTGAAGAATCTTAAGATTTTGTTTCTCTGGTACCACTCCTAGTACAAAAATCTGTATTAGGACTTTTCAGATCCACAGACAAGAGGTAAGTAGGCAGGTAGATATATGTTAGTTAGATGAATACAAATGGACCTGTATGTATGAGAGGGCATTATTTGGAAAATCGGCCTTGCATGACTATGGAGACCGGAAAGTCTCACCTCTCTGTAGGCCGCTGGCTTTCAGATGCTGCTCACTCGATTCAGTCCTATTCAAACATTTAAAGCGTAAAATCAGAGAAGTCAGTGATGAAGCTCTCAGTTTGAAGCAAAAGGCCTGAACAACTGGAAAAAAGTACATCACTGTGCAAATGCTGGAGGTCAAAGGCAGGGAAGCCTGGCTATCTGGTATCCAGAACAGTCACTCATCTCTACTCTGTTTTCTTTAGTCTGGAACCTGAGCTGGTGAGATGGTACACATTTGCACTGAGGGTACATCTTCCCCACCCAGTCTTCTCAGACTCATAAACTCAACTCTTCTATAAACATTCTGACAGATATATTAAAAATAATAATTAATAAATTACCAGGTTGCTATGTATTCTTTGGTGTTATCAACATCTAGTATTAGTCCTAGTCATTATACCATAACATACAGAGCCTGATTTCATTCTTTTGCATATAAATTTTCAGATTTATCAGCACCTTTTAATGAAGAAAGATTTTCCTGTTATACGTTATTGTGATTTTGTTGTTGTAACTGAAGTCAATTGGCTATAAATTGTGAGTTTATTACAAAGCTCTTCATTCTATTCCAGAGTAATTTTCAATAGTGTAACGTTTTATTTTCTGGTTAATCATTAGCAATAGTCTCACTTGTTTTATCACCAAAAAAGATATATAGATTATATTTTCCATTTTCAAAGACCTCATAATCACAACTATTTGATCAAAGATTTATTGGATCACTTTAGATTTTAGAATATCTCAATCTTACTTAAAATGTCTGTTAATATGTAATAATTGATTTTGTAAATTTTACACAAATGAAATGCAGTGCATGCTGTTATGTATCCAGATGCACATTAGGATGGGACTTGAAATATTAGCTGAACGGTTATTTTTATTTTCTCCAGGAAATGTTTAAACAATTTAGAGTTGAAATATACATTTTCACTATAAACACTTTAATGATAAATGATAATAAATTATAATGACAAGATTTAGGACTATATATCATCTATCTATTGAAACTTACCAGTTTTTTGTGAAAGTTCTCTTTAATGCCTGATGTGATAGAACATTTTCAGGTGCCTTATGCAATATTTTTTCTACTTCAGTGTAAATACACTAAATTATCACTCTTCTTGATTTTTAATACTGAGAAAAAGTAATAAATAAATTACTCTTATTCACTGTGGAATGAAGCAGTTGTAGCTAGAAATACATTAGATTCTCTTTCAATGTGTACTCTGCTAAAAACTTCCAAGGTACGACATAGTTAAGATTAGTATAAGTACAAGGATCAGTGAACCAGAGCAGGCATTATGGCAAACCATTTTTTTTTTCATGTAGCTGTACTCCCTGGAGCAATAAGATTAAAATCAAACTGGCAGAAGGATGGTGCTTGTTTCATATAATAACCTGTTTTCATATTCCTTCAATTTGGATCCAACATAACTTGAAAGCAAAACACTGCCAGACTTTTACCTGTATTCCAGTTGCAATTTGTCTAAAATATCCCCAAACTACAGAAGTTCAGTGTCATTGAAGAAATTTCTATGAATGCTGTTCAGTAGGAGATCACTGGCCTAGCATGCACAAGGCCCTGCGTGTGATTCCCACCACACCATGTGTATACACACACACACACACACACACACACACACATACATACACACACACACACTCACACATATTAGCTAACAATGTTTATACCAAGTCCCCAAATGTGATTGTGTTCAAATAAGACTTCAGTCATTTTGGTTCATATTTTATGTTACTGTGTGCTTTAAAATTACACAAATTGTTTGTATATAAAGTATAAAGGTACCTTAAATGATATATAAATTGTCTCCTAAATCAAGAGAGATGTCTTCATGAAACAGAGTCTTACCTTTGAAAGAGGAGGTACATTAAGAAAATAAAGTATAAAAATGTTATATTTTGACAAAATGTATAATTTGTTAAAATGTATGGCAGACGACCTGCAATAAAATGAAACTGAAGCTATCTGATGCCTGAACACCAGAAGCACAACGAAAAATACCAAAATTAATAGAGTATTTTTAAAAGGTAAAAAGGATTCTTAGATATGCATCAAAGTGTGTAATCTTTTTCACTCTAGGTATCCTTTTTTTCTTTTTTTCTTTTTGGCACCAAACTTTGTACCCTTCCTTTTCTACTGATTTTATTCTTTGACTTGATGACTAATCAATTTTTAAAGCTTAATGACTAGCAGTATGGGTCACATTGCACATCTGTGTGTTAGGACTTGGCTTTCAACTTCTTAAGCTATTTAACGGTAAACATTGGGAAAAGCAATCTTCTTTACTTACTTCTTAAATTTTTTATTTAACTACTAGCAGAAAAGAGATAAGCGGGGTCAGCCAGACAGCTCAGCAGATTAAAGTACCTGTTTAGGCAAGTGCAGAGACCTGGGTTTGATCCCCAGCATACTATGCTAGCCCTGACCCCAGGGCTCACTGAGGCAGGGATTGAGACCAGGTGTGGAGGTTGATAACAGGAGGATCAGTACAAGTCTGATCTGTGTAGTGAGTCCCTCTATACTCTGTACTAAATACAGAAAGAAGAGAGAGAGAGAGAGAGAGAGAGAGAGAGAGAGAGAGAGAGAGAGAGAGAAGATAAATAATTGCAGATCCTTAGAGGAAACTGGATGAGTACTTAAAACCCTGTAAAGAAATAATAAGGCAGATAGGAAGGAGGGGCATATTATCTTAGTATATACATAACACATATTTGAGGAAACTGTGAAACATGAGCTAGTTGAATTTTTGCAGAACTGCTAATATTCAAGAATTATAAACAGGGAACAAAGTGATCATAAATATCATAAATAAATATCAACCTATTGATGAATTACATTATGACAAGGAGAAAGTTAAAAGCCAGCAAAAATGCAGATTTAAAATAAAGATACCAAACACAACTGTAGTAAATATCTTTAAAGCAGCAATAAAGCTAAATATGAGAGACTATGAGAACATAACTTGAAATGCCATTCATTATGGCTATTTTTGTAACACTGTATAAGACTATGCCAGTTTCTTGAAAAATTAAACTTGTTCTTAACAATGGCATAGTATGTATGGAACCTTTGGGTACTTACATCCAAAAAAGAAAAGCTTAAATTAACAAATTATTTTAAATATTTATGAAAATAGCCCCAAACTAGAAACAACAACCAGAATTTCCTTCATAGAAAAAAAAAATAGATGATGACTTCTTGCAACATGCACACCATAAAACGATGTTTGGCTCGGAAGTGGGACAAACTATTCATGCATGTTATAGCTTGGGTGGATCTTAAGGAGATACGCTAAGTAAAAACTCGGTTTTCAGAGATAATGCTATATGATTCCTTAATAACACTGTCTAAATAATAAAATTTTAGACTGAAAAGTGTTAGAAGAAGTAACATTTGCTAAAGAGGAAAAGGATGCCTGTAGCTATTAAAGTAGATCATGAAGAATATTTATTAAATTTGTGTATTTTGATGGTTAAAATGCACATGATATAAAATTGCATAGATTAAAAACACATACACACACAAATGAGCACAAATAACATAGCTGAAATATTCATAAAGTTGATAGATTTTTTCTTTTTTAAAATTATTTTATTCTATTTTATTTTCTTGTTTCAGAACTTTTGTTTGTTTGTCTATTTATTTATTTTTATGGCCGGCTCAGCCTGTCCTGAGGGCAGGGCTGGTGCAGCATGTGGTGCTGGGGATCGAACCACGGTCCCTGCAGTCGCCTAAGCTTTCCTAAGCAGGCGCTTTAGACCACTGAGCCATCCTGCTGGGCCCTGATAGATTTTTTTTTCACTCAACCTTCTGTACCATGAGGAGAAACAGGGTGCAGGTATGTGGGATCAATCTATATAATCTTTAAAGTAGCGTGGAATTCTCATAATAAAGTTTCCAAGAGACTTTATTGCAAAAAATAGACTTTTTTCAAAAATGATTTAAAAGGAGAAAAGGTATTGTGAGTTAACTGACATTGTCAGTTGATGTGATTCATGAAAAAAGGTGATTAGTGTCTAAGAATGTAATTAAGGTTTTTTTAATCTTAGAATGAAATAAATATAAACTTGGAATTTAATCTTGCTCCATTTTCTTTCCTTTTTTCTTATGCATTCAGTATAGGGTCTCACTACACAGATCAGACTCATAGTGATTCTTCTGTTTTCAGCCTCCCAAGCACTGGGATTACAGGTGCATGCCACCACACTCAGTCTCAGTTGCCCATCTCAGCATGCTCCAGGGGCAGGGCTGGCAGTGCATGCCAGGAATTGAAGCTGGGTCGCTGTGTCTGCCTAAACTGGCACTTTAATTTGCTGAGCTATCTGGCCAGCTCATCAATTTTAATTTTAAAAAAGCAAATAAGTATACTTATATTTCCCTAGACAACTAAAATTGAGCATGTTTCTAACATAGTTCACTTTTATGGGCTGGATTGTGTCCTTCATCACATTTAAAAGTATTCATATGTTAAACCCCTAATCTTTAATGCATTTAGAGAAAGGACATTTATGGAATTAATTCAAGTTAAATGAGATCTCATAAGAGGAATTCCTAATCTGATAGCCTAGTGACCCTATTATAAGCGAAGTGAACACTAGTACTCTTTCTGAATTTAGAGACTGAGGACTCAATAAAAAGGTTCTTGCACAAGACAGGGAGAAGTATTAGAAACTGAATACCCAGAATCCTGATCTTGGTATTGATCTTCTAGATACTGAGGAGCTATGAGGGAAAAAGAGGAACATGGTTTAAAAAACAGTATGTCCACTGAATTTGAGAATTAAATCTAAAGGTCCTTTGGTAGAGTTTTGGGGATCTTCTATGATGCAGAGTATCACATCATCTGCAAATAATGATTACTTTGCTTCTTCTCTTCCTATCTTCACACCTTTTATTTTTTTTTCTCTTGTCTAACTGCTCTGGCTAATGCTTCCAGAACTATATTGAATAGGAATGGTGATAGTGCATATCCATGTTTTGTTCCTGATGTTAGACTGAATGCTTTCAGTTTTTGACAATGTAGCATGATGTTTACTATTGCTTTACCATAGATATCTTTTATCAAATTGAGGCAAAAGTTATATATTACTATTTTCTGTAGGTTTTTGTCACAAATGGGTGTTGGACTTTGTCGAATGCTTTTGTGCATCTATTAATGTGGTCATGTGACTCTTGCCCTTGGCTTTCTGTGGTCTAATACTTTTATCGATTTACATATGTTGAACCATCCCTGCATCCCTGGGAAGAATTCTACTTGGCCATGGTATAAAATTTAGATTTGATGAGTTCTGTTTGTCAGTATCTTATTGAGGATTTTTATAGCTGTGTTCATTAGGGCGATTGACCTATAGTTCACTTTTTTATTTAATCCTTCTCTGGTTTTGGTTTGAGGGTAATACCTGTTTCCAGGGATAACTTTATGAGTATTGCTTCCCTTTAATCTTTATTAGTTTGAGGTTGTAGCATTAGATCTCTAAATTTCTTGCTGATCCTTCAGCCCTGGGTTCTTCTTTGCTGGTATGGTTTTAATTACATTTTCAATTGTACTGAATAATTTTGGACTCTAGAATTTTTATATCTCCTTGCTTCAGCTTTGATAATTCATGCATTTCTAGGAAAGTCAATTTCTTCTGTGTTTTGCCTCTAATTAGAATAAAGATTCTTGAAGTAGGCATTGATGAGACTCTAGATTTCTGCATGATTCACTGAGATTTCACCTTTTTCATTCCTTATTGTCTCTACTTTTTTATAAGGTTTGCTAAGTTGGATAGTTGGCTACAAAGTCAACACTCAGAAATCAATAGCATTCCTCTACAGAAATAATAAATTCAATGAGAGAAAAATTAGTGAAATGAAATCGTTCACGACAGCATCCAAAAAGTGAAACAATTATGAATTAATATAATGAAAAAAGATAAAAAAACACTCTATATTGAAAACTATGGTACTCAGAAAAAGGAGAGTGAAGAGGACATCAAAAGTGGAAAGACATCCCTTGTTCTTGGGTAGTAAGAACACTCACAGTGAAAATGACCATATTTCTAAAACTGCTACATAGATTTATTGCAATTCTGATCAAAATCCTCATATCATATCTCCCAGAATCAGAGTAAACAAATGTAAAATTCATTTGGATACAGAAGAAATCTAGAATGGCAAAGGAAATTCTGAGCAACAAAGCTAAGGCAGGTGACATCACAAAGCCCTGACTTGAAATTATATTGCAGAGCTTCTATGTTAAGACATTGTGATACTAGCAAAAAAGAAAAAAAAAGTAAACAGAACCAAAGATCAATGGAGCAGATTAGAAGATACAGGAATAACTCCAAATACATTCAACCACCTTGTATTTGACAAAGAGGCCAACCATTCACTGGAAAAAAAAAAAAAAAACATAGCCTCTTTAACAAATGATTTTTGAAAAATCTAGTTTTCTCCATGCCAATGACTAAAACTAGAAAACTAGATCCATGTCTCTCATCATGTATCAAATTTATATCTAAATGGATCAATGATCTAAATATGAAAACAGAAACACTAAATCTGCTGGAAGAGAGCATAGTTAGAACTCTCGGTGGTATAAGTGTAGGCAGATTTCATCAGCAAAACCACAGTCACATATTACAAAAAAATCAACAACATGGAATCTAATCTTATTAAAAAGCTATTTTACAACAAAATAAATCACAGTGAGAGTGAAAAGAAAACCTGTAGACTGTGAAAAATGTTTGTCAGTTGTTCCTCAGATGAAGGACTAATATCTCAAACATATAAAGAACAGAAGATCAGACTTTCAAAATTTAAAAGCCCAGTCCAAAAACTGCATATGAGATGAATGCACACTTCTCAGATGACAAAGTACAAACAACTAATAAAAATATGAAAAAAATGTTCAACATCACTGGTAATTCAAGTGATGAAAATTGAAAAAAACATTAATTCATCTCATTCAACAACACTGCATCTCTCACTCCACAAAGAATGACTGTTACCAAGGAAGCAACCAATAACAAATGTTAGTAAGGCTGTGGGAAAACGGAAACTTTCTCCACTGTTGGAGGAAGTATAGACTGCTGCAACCACTGGAAAGCCATGGGAAGATTCCTCAAAAACTAGGAGTAATGGTCCCATTCAACTCATATTTTCTCCTTCTTGGATCTTGAAAGAATTAAAAGAATCACACTGCAGCAATATATGCACACCGACTTTTCTAGTGGCACAGTCTGTAATAAATAACTATAGTAGTACATAACTAGACATCCAAGATAAAATATTTCAACACTCTTATATAAGAAAAGTAATTCTTTCACACAATAAAACTATTTTCCTTCATTTTAAGAACAGATTTGAAATTGAGTATCTGGGACATATCACTCTTTCTAAAGAGATTTCTTGAAAAATTATAGGTAATGAATACTGAAAGAAATATTTACCATGTAGGTGATTACAATTTAAGGCTTCATGATTTCTAAGAGTTGCTTGTAAACTAAAGATATAAGAGAAAAAAATAGCTGGGCGTGGTGGCTCACGCCTGTAATCCCAGCACTTGGGAGGCTGAGGCAGGAGGATTGGTGTGAGTTCGAGACCAGCCTGGACTACAAAAGTGAGCTCAAGGCCAGCCTGAACTTCATATCGAGACCCTGCCTCAAAAAGACAAAAAAAAAAAAAAAAAATTAAAAAAAAAAAAAAAGGGCAGGCCTGATAGCTCAGTGGATTAAAGTGCCTGCTTAGGCAGACACAGGGGTTTGATCCCCATTCTGTGGTGCAAAGCCCACCCACAGGGGTGCACTGAGACAGCAATTCTGACCGGGTGTGGTGTCAGGCGCCTATAATCCCAGCTCTTGGCAGGCCGTAAACAGGAGAATCACTGAGTCTAATCTGTGTAGTGATATCTGTACACCCTGTACTAAATAAATATTTTTTTAAATTAAAGAATAAACTAGGTCATATCCAGAAGCAAGATTTAATTATGTTGTAAATGGTAGCTAGCACATTGCTAGGTTAGTGTAAGAAGAATAGAAAGTGCTAACTATACATTAAAAATAAAGAAATATATCTTGTAAGAATAAAAATATTTATTCTATTTGTGTTCATTCAGCCAGCACTGTGCCCTGAAAGGTATATATGTTATTATGAGTATGTACAGTTTAGATATATTTTGAGAGTATCCTCCAAATATTTTTTATATTGGAAGCTTGGCATTCAGGGTGACAATATTGAAAGGTGGTGGAAGTCTTTGGGGAGTGGCCTTAGTATAAGGCGATTAGACTATGAGCGAAGCTTCTCTTAAGGGATTATGACGGATCTCTGATAATGTGGTTTCCTACAATACTATATTGCTGTAAAATAACAAGTCTGGTCTTTGGTAGGTCTCTGACTTCCCACTTTATTATTTGGTCCCTCATCGTCCATGCTTCTTGTGATGATGATATCTGCCTTATGATAACAACAAGGGACCCCAAGAGCAGGACTGTGCTATATATATGGAGCGCTAAACAACCACGAACAGACTGATTTGGCTTTCACCGGGACATACATCAGTTAAGCTGTCTGTTTTCAAATGAAAACATTGCCGTAACTTACAACAGCCATTATATTCCCTGCCCTAAGAAACCGCACTCTTCAATCATCAGTCTACTGCATCTAAGACAAATCTAGCACTCCCCCATCATCCTAAATTCCTATAGTTTTTGATCTATAAACTAAAGGTCCCTCAGAAGAGTTCCTGGATTTCCCGGTCACATGTCAAGGTAAGCTGCTCCTTCTGTCCAACCCTATGATTTTCTAAACATCATTGTCACTACTTCTGCTGACAGATTTCCCTTTGTTCATAAGCTGCTTTACAGAACACTCACTAACCTTTCTTCTCTACACTTGACTTAGGGGCCTCTTAACATCATATCTTACGTTAGTATGCTTTTTCCATCTCCAGAAATATCAGCTAAGATTTCCTGATGTCATAAGCTGCAGTTACTTGTTGGAGCAACAGAAATGAACTAAAACAGAAAACCAGTACTGAAGAACGGGATCCTTTAATACAATTATGCAGCACATGAAAATGTGGGACTACATAGCAGCAATTTGTTAGAAGGATTTAGAAAAGTGGTCTAGCAGAGCTCTACAATGATATTAAGAAAGTGTTGCAAGACTTGTAAGTGTGTGAGCTCCTAAGAGCTCAGAAGTCAAGACCAATGAACTAATCTTAGATGGAAAGGAAGACCCTATGTTAAATTGGAGGGAAGGCTATCCTTGTTATTAAGAAGAAAGTAACTTGCCTGAACTGTGTCCATGCCTACATGGAAGAGCAAACTTAAGAAGTGACTAGTTTATCTGATGTAGGAAATTTCAAAATAACAAAACATTCAGGGTGTTTTATGTTTTGGGCCATTTTCTGTAAGATTTATAGTAAGACTCAGAAGCAAAACAAAAGGAAGCTGGAATGTTTTAGAACATATGGAACCCGATGGGAAAGAATGTGTAAGGTTTTGGCTGAGCCATTAATAGCTAGACAGATTGTACAAATAATGTAGCAAATCACTGATTTTCAGGACATTGGCAATAGACATTGATATCTTAGACACCTTGAAAATTACCTTTCTAATCACAGATCCAAAAGTTCAGAAAAACATAACTGAGCTTTTGAAATAGCTTACCGCTCTGTTCCCTGCTTCTGGTGAAGTGTGCTATATGGCCTTGCCATGGTTTAAGGGGGCTAGGCATAGCTCATGCAGCTATTGACATAAAAAGCAACCCTGCTTATAAGGAATCAAGACAGTGGTTTATTCTGAGCCAAAGACAAGTGACCATGACCTGGGGCCTTTATCACACATCCTACGGGCCTCTCATCAGAGTCAAGTAGATGCAGGAACCATTCAACAGATTCTTCAGAACTATAAACTAAATGAACCTCCTCTCTTTATAAATGCCTGACTTAAAGTATTTATTATAGCAATGGAAAACAGACCAGTACAGCTATGCTTGCTAAAACATGTGAAAAAATTGGGAAGCAATAGTCATTGAAATATAACATTACAATGTGCCCTGTGTTGAATTGTTTTCCCTCCAAAAATATCTTGAAGTTCTCAATCCCTGTACAGATGAATTTATTTGGAAACAGGTTCTTTATAGGCATGATTAAGATGTAAATTACTTTTAAGGAGTTTGATATCTTTTTAGAACATCAATCCCTGATGCTCATCCTTAGGGAAGTATGTTGGTTTGCTCTTTTGTTTTGAGGTCTAGCCCAGAGCGAGGAGTGTCTGTCTCTTCCAAAGTTGCAAAGCTACCTTGTCTCTATAATGTCTTTGGCCCTGTCTGACTGCCTATAATATTTCTACCTTATTCAGCTGCCTATACTAAGAGCCTAAATGGATCATGAATGCAACTCCCAATAGGAAGAGACCCTGTCCAGTATTCATGCCCACTTACTATGTGAGTCGCTTCCCCATTTGGTTCTAGACTTAATCAATTTTACCTGAACAATCTCATTGGTTAACCACAATTTTGTTCCACCTAATGCCCACCTAAATGATTATCATGGTTTCCATTTTAGACCCACCTAACTCCATGGTTTTTCTCTATAAAAGTTGCTGGAAGAGACAGCTTCCCTGGGACAGCCCTCTTGGGCCCTCCTTCTGTCTTACTCTGGGACAGGAGCTTTCTTTTCCCCAATAAAGATATTCTGCTCATAAAAAGATGTAAATTATTATGAATGAATCTGGCCATCCTCATAAGAGGAAAAATGACATACAGAGAAACACATAAGAAAACTATGAAGTGGTTTGTCAGAATGATCTATGTGTAAATAAAGGGTTGCCAGCACCATGGAAGCTAGGGAAGAAACAGAAGAAAAGTTCCTCTATCATGTTCACAGAGAATGGGACGGCTGCCATTTTTATTTCAGGCTTTTTGATGTCCAGATTCAGGAAAAATTATTTTTAATCCTCTAAATTTGTAATATTTTGCTGTACAAGCTATAGGAAAATAATAAAGTATATTTACTTAAAAGGAAGTTATATTAATAGACATTGAGAAAAATTTATGCTATTCATAGTTTGGAGTTTTCCTCATTTTTTTTCTTTTAGATTCATTTCACTGGATGAGAAAACCATGGCCCCAAGGGTAACAATGTAATTCCTGAAAATGTATTTGCTGAAAAGTGATGGAACATAGATTAGACTCTAAATCTGAATGCAAGTCCCATATTCATTGTATTGTATTTTGTAGAGGTGACTTTCAAATCACATAAATTGAAGAAAACTAATAGCTTGTTTTGGAACACAATAGTATTATCACAGACAATCAACACAGTTTAATGGGAAATATGTAATTTGATGGCAATTTGAGGGCTCAGAGTCTGCACAGAGACTGTCAAACTTTTAGAGAACAAGTGCCAAACCTGCACCTCAAACCCATCTGTAAGTACAAAGTGCCAAAACTGCATACAGAGATAATTTTAGTTTGAAAAAAACAACTCACTCATTAGCATTTTTTATCTTAAGAGCATGACACAGTAACAAATGTACCACAGATTCATTACCACTGTTTTATAGTTTCTAGCTCTGGTTTTAATTCCCTTTCTATGAACTTTAAATAAAAATTAAATTGCTTCATTTTTTAGTTTCAGTATATTTTTCTAAAAAGGAAAAAAAAATTGAATAAAATATCCCCTAATATTTATTTCAAACAAAATGAAATATTGAAGGCATTGTATTTATTAATGACTAATATGTTCTTATCCTTTATTAGTCATAACTTAGTGCAGTAATTAAAAATAGCCCTAAACTTACCATATTAACCACTAGTTAATCTACTAGTTATTTATAAGAGGAATTTTATAGTATTGAAATGATTGAAAAGTTCTTGATAGACTGTCGGGCGTGGTGGCTCACTCCTGTAATTCCAGCACTCGGGAGTCTGAGGCAGGAGGATTAGTGTGAGTTTGAGACCAGCCTGGGCTACAAAAGTGAGCTCAAGGCCAGCCTGAAATGCATAGTGAGACCTTGTCTCAAAAAGCCAAAAAAAAAAAAAAAAAAAAAAAAAAAAAAAAAAAAATTCTTGATACATATTTCAAGAATTGGATTGACTCACCAATTATTAAAAGATGCATGTTTAAGAAAAATGATCATTAAGATAGAGAAGATACATATTCAAATTGCTTTAATTTTGGAGATCAATAGTCTTTTTATTCATTTCACTATTAGAAATTAAAGGTTATAGTATAAGTGCACAAACATGTAATGAGATTTCCAATTCTCTTCTTACTCCTTTGGCCTTATAATGAAAGGTTAAAAGATAGAATTATCCAACAGCATGAAAGGTCTGCTGCCATGTATCCAAGGAGTATTTTGAATAGTGTAAAAACTGAAAATATTAAAGTTAAGATGTGTGAAAGTGAAATATTTTGTGACTCATGATCTTTATGTTGATATGCCAGTATGACAGATGTATTCGTAAGTGTGATCAAAAAACAAACTGAGAAAACAGGAAGAAAATAAGTGCTAAGAACTTAAAAACAACTTGCAAAAAATAGGCCACTATCTCAATAGCTGATACAAAAATCTAGGTAAATTTCTTGTTACGCATGGGAAAGCTATTTGAAAAAGAGAATGGCTGAGACGATTACTTTTAGAAATTATGTGTCCAAGTGAGGCAGTTGACTATGCTGCCAGGAATTTGCTGGCACTTGCAAGCATGATTACTGAGGGTCAATTGACTGCATTGGAATGCTATAAACTTGTCCTTCTGATAGCTTGTTTTTGTAGCCAAGAAATAATCAGTGGTTTTCCAAGGAAAATGGGAAATTTTAATTCTAAGAGCATAGCTCTTTGTTATGTTGCCCATTTTCTCACCAGTAACAAATGGGCCTTAATATTTTAACACATTAAGAAATATACACATGTATTTTAGAAAGTATATTTGAGTAGTTAGACTGCTTGAATATGTTATAATAACCTTTGTAAACAATGAGTCAAATATGATCTGGTACTCGTTTCACATGACTAAAAATAATCCTTCCTGGAATTTATCTTTTCATAAAAATTTTTAGAGCTCACTACCCTAGATCAAGAACTGCTGAACAGTGAAGCTATGGTGGTGTGTTGAAAAGATCAGAAGTAGAGTCTGAATATCAGCTCAGCTTCTCACTAATTGTAATGTTTTGAGAACTTCAGTTACTTCAAAATCACCTCATATATGAAGAGGTGTATGTTCAGAGAATATTTTTGTTACATAGCCACTATATCAATATCTTCTAGGACCCTGAACCTGGGAAACATGATGACATTATAATATTCTACTTGGGGTAGACAAAAATCAATGAGTTGAAATTTGATTGAGATATGGAATTGGTAAAGTATAAAGTGAGTCCTTTCTTTGTAAGTGTAAAATTTTTGCTTCGTAATGAAATTAAAGATGATCAGTTTCTTCTGCTGATATTTTTCTGTTCTGTGGTGCCTGTGATGAAGAAGAACTAGCTTTTTGCTTTGCCATAACTTTTCTCAGCTCTTTTTCAGATGATCAGTGCTACCGTTTCGCAAATCACTGTCTCTTTCCAGACTAAATTTTCATGTTTATAAAGAAAGCTTTCCTTCAAAAATTGGGACTACAACCATGTGGAACCATGCTTGTCATCAAACTAATCTTTAAGCATATTTTAGAATGAACAGAAACACCATAAGAACTGATTTATCAATTTATTGCTGAAAATATAATATAACCTGAGTGCAGTGTATTGTGGAAATATGCAATATGAATTTGACTAAATTATGATGAAGTATATTCATTCACTGAAGAAGAAGGCATTGCTAGAAAAATAAGGGCCAGAAAATAATCATAGAAAGTGAAATAGATTAATTAAAGCTGAGACAGCATTTATTTGTTGATTTGACAAACTTTTAAGAAGCACCTCTTGTGTGTTAAATTGAATAAAATAGATAAAAACTAAAAACCTTCCTCATAGAGTTGACATTTTAAGGAGAAAGAAGGCCAATAGAGATAATAAATAAATAGCATAAACTACAATAGATAACAAATGATGCCTAGGATGGAGGGTTAAAATCTAAAATGCTTAATTGAATACAACCATCATCAGGGAAGTTGGGATGACTGAAGCTACAGCAAGTTGTTAGGGCCAATTTTCAATACTTAGACATTGTACACAGAACATATGTAGAAAACTTTTGTACTCCATGCCATTTTTACCCCTATTTTTACCCCTATATTTACTTTTTTCTTAGCATCATATACTTATTAAATTAAAATACTTTATAAGTTTAACATAGTCTTTAATTCATTATTTGAGTTAAACCCACTTTAAGCAAGAAATCCAAGGAAACCTAATAATAAGATCACTGAAGAAAACAGTTTTCCTGGACCCTGGCTCAAGGATCCATGAGGCTGTGGAGCTCACAGGGGAAAGCAGTCCTGAAAGGTGCAGTTAATGCTTATATTTTTTTCTCTCTCTCTATTCTTTTTATTTATTTATCTTTTGACCAATCTTGCATGCTTGTATCTGGTAATCTAAACAATTAATTTAAAGATAGTAATATATAATGTAATGACCATTGTTGAATTCCTATACTTTTATTTAGTGAACTTCTGTGTCATTTCTAGTGGACCTTATTTTTTACGTTTTTTTTTTTTTTTTTTTTTTACAGAATATAAAATAGTATTAAAAAAGAAAAACATACAAATGTTAAAAAATGGAAAAATAATTCTGACTAATGGAGATAAAATGAATTTTATAAATAACATTACTGTGTATTTTAAATATAATAGGAAATATCTTTAAGAGAATTTGTTAGTGGTTCCTGTTTAATTTTTTATCAATTTTAATGAGAAAGAAATAGCATTGAGACAGTTTCAAAACAGGTTAGTAGGACACTTATAATAATTAATATATAGAATATTGTTGTCTACAAAGTAATTATTCAGAGTACAAGATGCAGACACAATATCTTTTCTAAGCACTGATAGTACAAATCTTTCTTCTCTTTGAACTAAAGAAAGTAGCTATATATCTATCCTATTTTGTGTGTGTGTGCATGTGTGTGTAGTGAAATATATATATTTCACTACAAAATGGTTTCCCTTTTTTGTTTTGGTTTGTCAGAGATGGGTGTTCCATTTCTATCAGAGAAGCTCTATTTGGAGAAGTCTCTAAAGGACCTTTTCATACTTGATGCCAGTTCAAATATTGTAGGTACTTGTATTTAACAAAATAACCCAGTATAGTCCAATAGATCCTAATAGTAGTGGCATTGACAGAGTTGTTTACTTGAAAACTGGCAAAATATCTCAGTGGATTAAAGTGCCTGCAAACAGGCACAAGGGTGGGGCAGGGGTGGGGTTGATCTCTGATCCTGCTGTGCTGGCCCCACTTCCCAAGACATGCTGAGAGGGCAATTGAGACTAGGCCTGATGGAACTTGCCTGTAATCACAGCTCTTGGGAGGCTGTAATCAGAAAGATCACTATGAGTCTGATCTAGTAGTGAGACCCTAAACATACTGTAGGCCCTTCCCTAAAATACAAAAAAAGTTGTTGATTTGAGTCTTTTACAGCTCAGCTCATTAATATGGCATTACTTTTTATGCTTGATGGTTGCACTTTTCTGCTGGATGGTCAAGATCAAGTTAAAGCAAGACCTATATAACTAAAATTGTAACTTTTGTATCTGACAAGGTCAGTCAAACTGCACGGGAAATACTTGAGAGAATTAACAACTGGAAACTCCTCTTACTGAGAAGCTTTTGTACGTAAAAAGAAATTACCAATAGAGTAAAAAGACAAACCATAAATTTGGAAAAAATAAATTAACTAATAAGCACACAGACAAAGGTCTTCTCTCTAGAATTTGTAAAGAATTAAAATGTATTATGGACCAAAACCTTAAACACCCAATCCAGAAATAGGCATCTGAGATGAACACATACTTCTCAGAGGAAGAAATACTAGAGGCTAATAAATACATGAAAAAATGCTCCACATCACTACCCATCCATGAGATACAAATTAAAACAACACTGAGATACCATCTCACCCCAGAAACAATGGATATCATAAAGAAATCCACCAACAACAAATCTATAATTTTTTATGAACACTTCCAACCTAAGATCGGTGAAAAGATTTTTGCATTGTATCCTAACAACAAACAATAATTGTTCTTGAATCAGAAGGTAACAATTAGGTAAGTTTAATAGAAAGAACTATTTACTACCATCTGTGATTTTACTAAGTAGCAGGTGGGTACTCAAGTACAAAAGGAATTGAAAACAACTCAAGATGAGAAGAAATTAGAAGCAGTCACTGACTCCATGAAAAGAAAAAATAAAGAAGAAAAATCTGAGAATGGGGAATCATACTTTGTTGGAGAGGGGCAGCTTGGTCCACTGGTTAAACGATTTCAGAGAAGTCTCTGGCAAGCTATAGGAGAGAATGATAGAAAACAAAAAAACAAGCATTTATTAAACAGTGTTAGACGTGCTGGGAAAGTTGCTCACAGGGAAGTATTTTGCCTAACTAGCTGCCTTATGCTGAAGACAAAAAGCACAAAAGACCAGAAGAAAAGCCTCTTCCTTGTTTAGTCTTCCTGCTCCTCTCAGCACCCTCGCTGTTAAGGCTTAACATCCTCCCAGCTCAGCCCTCTCCTGTATCAAAGGCAAATAATGATGACTGGACTCAGAGCTGAGAGGAAGATCAACAACTGGCATGAGCTTCTTCTTCAGAAAAGCAGTGCCCAGGAGCCTTTTTATGTGATGACAGCCATGTGCTTCTGTCTTTGGTGTTTTATAGCACTCAAAAATCCTGTTTGTTTTTGTTCAAATTCTGATGTGCACACAAATCATTTCTAAAAGAAAGCGCTACCACCAGAAATTTCTCATAGCTTCAAAAGCTTTGAAACTTATGAAAGGTGAGGATTATTGCAGCAGTATGTTTTTGCATTTTTTGAAGAAAATGCTAAACTTATACTTTAAAACATTCATAGTATTTTGCAAAACATTCTTTTGGACATGTAAGATGGTATCATTGTTTGTAGAAATTTTATTGTCCTCATTGTTGAAAGAAATTGAACATGATGTGACATTCATCTTGCATGCGCTAGTCTGTAAGAACTTTCATAGACAGAAATCTTTTGTGTCACAGTAGCAGATCTAAGCATTAGCTCCTACTTTTCACTATACAATTGACAACATTGGGACCCAAGAAGGTGTTTAAAACAGTTAAGTGATAAGCCTGAGTTTAAAGCTATCACAGTGTGTGCTATTTCACATCTACCTTTGTCAGTCTACAGATGATGTGAATCTATACATTAGCATTGCATGAAGAACTCTGTGTGTGTGTATGTGTGTGTGTATGAGTGTGTATGTGTGTGTGTGTGTGTGTGTGTGTGTGAGAGAGAGAGAGAGAGAGAGAGAGACGTTGCAAAGCATGGCTCTATGTTAGGTGGCCTGTTAGCTGCTATTCACAGGGTTTGTATATTTTAATGTTTTCTGTGCTGGGTAATACTGAAATCTGAAGGTTTCTACAAAGCCTCAAGTCAAGCTCAAGAATTCACTAGAAAACTTGATTATGGTGCTAGGTAAAAAGCACACATTCACATACACACATGGACACGTGCATATACACTATAGAAAAACAAAGAAAGAGGAAAAATCTTATTGTTAAATGTACCAAAAACATTTTCATAAGACAATTTAATAATTTTCACAGAATCTTATAAGATATATAACTCATTGTGTTTAGGAGAACAAGCAAAAGAATCCCTGTCTTTCATTTGAGAAATATGAAATCTATGTGCAAAAGAAAGAGAAATTGCAATAACTTGTAGGCATTCAGTCTCACTCATTCCCAGGTTATTAGTTGCCAGACTCTGTTTTTCTCCACTTTATTAAAACTTCAAAAAGACTGAATGGCCTCCAGCCATCATTTACTCTGAATCTGCAAACAGGCCCCAGCATCGAGGCATTAAATGTATTTATCACTTCAAAGTCATTGCCTTGTGGTCCATGAATGCTGTTAATCTAGTTATAAATATGACAGAAACAATAGAAGAGTGCACGTGATAGTTCTGAAGGAGGCTGCAGGAAGCCGGACCTGCAGAGCAGTGTGAGGAACATAGGAGCAACCGGCTCCTGGCTCTGCTACAGTATGCTGTCTGCTGCCTAGCTTTTGCTCCGCATCTTGCTTTTGGTTTCATCCGTTTTTCTTTCCAAAACTTTTCTGTTACCTTTTGACCTTGTTGAGACAGAGCCTCCCTTGGCTTTTAGCTCACTATGTAGGCCAGGCTGACATCAAACTCAGGGTAGTCCTCCTGCCTCAGCCTCCCGAGTGCTAGGATTACAAATATTTTATGCCACCATACATGACTCTCAAAAATTTTATCTTAAAAATATTTATATATATAATTGAATTTTTAAAACCAAAATTGTAAAGAAATATCTTCTAAGGGCAATTTTAAGAAAATTGTTTTTCTATTTCCTAATAAAGCAGTCATTGGGGTTTTTATAGAAATTGCACTGAACTGTGGACAACTCTGATAGCACTGACCTTTTAACAATATTAAGTCTTCCAGTCCACAAATGTGAATGTGTTTCAATATTTTATATCATATATTTTCTTTGAGGGATGATTTATAGTTTTCAGTGCACAAGCCTGTAATTTCTTTAGTTTATTCCACATTATTTTATTCTTTGCAATTCTATCATAATTTTCTTTTCAGATAAGTCTTTATTAATATGTAAAAAGGTAACTGAATTTTGTTTATTGATTTTCTATCTTGTTCTATTGCTGAATTCATCTGATATTATTTTTGTGAAATATTTTTGGTTATTCACATAAAATTATGTCATTAGCAGAGAGAGATAATTTCACTAAGGGGAAAAGTGAAAAAAAGAGACAAAAGGTAACTTTTCTTGTTCTTTTCTCTCTAGAATGTTTCTATTTTTTTTCTTGCATAATCGCTCTGTCTAGAACTTCGAGTGTTATGTTGAATTAAGACTGTAAAATCAGCCTTTCTTGATTCACTCTTGATTTCAGAATAGTTTTCAGTCTTTCACCTTTAAGTATGATATTAGCTATTGGTTTTCAGATAGGACTTTAACTATGTTCAGGTAGTTTTTTTTTTTTTTTTTTTTTTTTTTTTTTTTTTTTTTTTTTTTCCTGCAATTTAGGGAAGAGTCCACAGAGTATTTAGAGTCTCACTGCTAGATCAGACTCCTATTGGTCCACCTGTTTACCACCTCCCAAGAGGTGGGACTGTAGGCGTGCATCACCACACCCAGTCTCAATTGCCATCTCAGCACCCTGAGGGTGGGAGTTGGGGGGTGGCAGGCCCAGGGTGAAACCTCTGGTCCCTGTGCCTGCTTGCAGATGCTTTAATCCACTAAGCTATTGGGCTGACCCTCAGATAGTTATCTTTGTTCCACCTTTATTAAGTGTGGTTTCTGAGAAAGAGGTGCTGAGTTTTATCTAATGTTTTTCTGCGTCATATAGGATGCTCAGGTGGGTATTTCCTTTTATTTTCTTATACTTAATGTTATCTAAGGGCTATATATTTTTCTACTCTAGGATCTTCTAAAAAATTAAAAACATCCTTCAGTACTAGAAAGAGCAAAATTTCATCATGTGTACTGAAGCAGTGAAATGGCCGAAAACGTCACCCAATACTATCGTCTACACAAGTTAATTGACATTTCATTGCTATGACTTGTAAGTGTAATACAGTGAGGAAGAAGTATTCATATTTTGTTAGTTTTAAAGCCATCTGCACTGCCACTCATCATATTCGTTATTTCTATGTGTGCCTGCTTCTTTATGACTCTCAGGAGGGAGCGGTGAGCTGATAAATAGGTGAAGCATATTCTTCTTGTCATGGATGTCAGTAAAAAGTTTTGACTGAAGAAAGCTGAGGACAGTTTACACAGAATAGCTACAGAAATTTATATTACCAAGATAAAAATAATCTCTCACTGAGTACTTCTAAATTATATTTTGAAAATAAAGATTTAAACATTTTTTTTTACCAAATAGATATCTTGTGTGAATCATATATTAATTGAAATGATTTTTCCAACTCCAGGTTATGATTCTACTCTGAGAAATCATCTACACTGATTATTCTAATTATTAAAAAATAAAGTTGTATTGTTTAAATGATAAATGCATAGACTAAGTAAAATTTATAAGGTTAAAAATATCAAGGTCTATGTGCTCTCTATCACCATAGGCCATAAGAAATATTCTTAAGAATCTCCTTATACACCTAAACCAATGAAACATACCTGTCCTAAACACAGAGGAAATAATACCTTAAATATTGTTTAATCATTCTGTGATTTTTATAGTTTAATCATCAGTGTATGCAATGATAAGTAATGAAATCCACATGGTTGACTGTATTTTTCTGAGTTTTTTCTTTCTTTTTTAAACACACATACCTAATTTATTTCATTTAAGAATATGATCTCAAGGTGCATCCATTTATCATTAAATATCTCAGGTTTATGTTTTTGTGGCTTAGTAGTACTTTCTAGTATATATAAAAATCTCTTTTTACTCATTCCTCTGTTGGTAGGGATTTGAGTTGTTTCCAAGATTTAGCTATTACAAACTGTGCTGCCATGAACGTTGGTGTGCACTACAGTAGGATGTTTTTAGTTCTTCTCGGATGATACTTGCAAGGAGAGTAGCTGGATTCAATGGGTCCTCTACTCCTAGTTTATTTTGCAATCTGCACACTGATTTCCACAGTGGTGGCCACTAATGCTCACTCCCCTATTTCAGTTTTGCTTCAGGACATTTGTTTAGCTTTTCACTGATTCCTATCAGAAATAGATCATGGTTTATGATTGTTTTCAATTATCTTAGGTGTATATTCTTAAAGATAGATTTGAAGATGATATGACTTGTGTATACACAAAAATATGGTGATATGTCTTTAAAAAGATATGTAGTGATACATAGCTGAGAATTCACCACAAAAACCATTAAAGGTATACCTATTAACTGCACCAATTTACTGTAACTCCTCATAAAATCTCTTTTTAGCTAAGTTTATTCCTTTGACATATTTGTTTTGAGATTTATTGAATTTATATATCAATTTAGGGGCCTTATCGAAATCCACTACCTTTTTTTTTTTTTTTTTTTTTTTTCAGGAGTAACAGGAACAGTGCTATACCCTCCTACACTAAACCCAAAGAAATGGCTTGAGAGTGGTGTTTATACAGCAGCTGAAGGCTTGTTTTAGTGAAGGACAGGATGAAAATCTTCTGCAAATGTTGTGTATGCAAACATGGAATCCTCACTTTCTGATCTTGGCCTTCCGAGGTGTCCCATTGCTTCTTTAAAAAGACAACAGCATCCTCTGAAACGGCATGAGTGGGGAGGGGCACAACCCTGCCAGTTTGTCTGCATTCATGTTGGAGAGGTCAGTGGTGGCTTGATAGTCAGGGAGACCATAGCTAGATATCCAGGGAAGACACTAACTCAAGTTCCCCCAGACTATTGGAGGGGCTGAAGAGGAGTGAACAAAGACCAAGGAGAGGGATGTGCTGGAGGATGCTGGCCAAACTGAGTCTCTCTTTCTAGCCAATGCAGGGAAAATGAGAAAGCCAGACACTTCTTATCTATTTCATTCTCTCCCATCTATGAAAGATGTCATCCTTAATCTCAGGGAGAGCTGAGGGTGTGAAAACTTGCCTTCTGCCACTGCTTTGAAGCTAATCTATAGCAGCTGGCCCTGTCTAACAAAGAAATAAAAGTCTCTTGCTGATTGCTAGAGCCTATCAGAAAATAAAATAAAGTTAGAGATTTCTATAAATGGAAAATTATTTACCTAAAGTGCAGCAAGTTTTGGGCATAATCCCAAATACCACAAAGGAAAAGGAAGAAGAGAAGGAAGGAAGGAAGCAAGGGAGGGAAGGAGGGAGGAAGGAAGGAAGGAAGGAAGGAAGGAAAGAAGGAAAGAAAGAAGGAAGAGCTTAATTTTGTATCTAGCTATGATATTGAATTTGCTTATTAAATCTAGAAGTGTTTTGTTGAAATTTTTAGAGACTTCTGTGTAGAGTATTATGTCATGTGCAAATAATAATAGTTTACTTTCTTCCTTTCCTATCCTCATTACTTTTGTTTCTTGCTAATTTCTGTAGCTAGTGCTGTGTGTGTGTGTGTGTGTGTGTGTGTGTGTGCATGTGCACGTACACACAAGCACACATGTACTTGCTACACAGCTTGAACTTGTAGTGCTCCTCCTGTTTTCGACCTCCCTATCCCTGGGACTGTGATCCTCCAATTTTCAACCTCCCTAGAGCTGGGATTACAGGTTGTCACCACCATGCCTGGTCTCTGTGGCTGGCTTACTGTGCCCAGGGGTGGTGCTGACATGTGGTGCTGGGAATCTCACTCCTATCCGTGAGCTGGCCTAAGCAGGCACTTAGTGCTTTGAGCTATCTCACCTGTCCTTCCAGTACTATACTGAACAGAGTCAAGATCATGGCCATTCCTATCTTATTTCCAATTTGCAAATAAAAGTTTTCAATTTTTGTCCCTTTAGTATGATGTTAGTTGTTGGTTTGTCATAGATGGCTTTTTATCAGGTAAAGACAATCTATTCCAATTTTCTTTAGGTGTTTCCTTTTTATCATAAATGAGTGCTAGACTTTATCAAAAAAAAAATTCTGCATCTCTTTAGAGGATCATGTGATTTTTGCTTTTCACTGCATTGATACAGTGCATTATGTTCATTAATTTGCATATCGTGGACCATCCTGCATTCCTGAAATGAATCACATTTAACCATGGTGTAAAATCTTCTTGATGATTTTCTTCCAGTATTTTATTGAGTATTTTTGCATCTATATTCAACAAGGAGATTGACCTATAATTCTCTATTCTGTTTGGGTCTTTCTCTGGTTTTGGTATGAAGTTTTGCCTGCAGGAATGAGTTTGGAGTATTTTTTCTTCTTTAATTTCATAAAAGAATTTGAGGATAATTAGAATTAAATAATATCTGAATTTCTTATAGAATTCAGCAGTGAATGCATTAGGATCTGGGCTTATCTCTGTCATTATGTAAAATAACCACAGAATGGGAACAGTTTTAGGCAACTGTCCCTTAGACAAAGAACTTCTATCAAGAGCATATTGAAAAATCAGACCCCAAAATTCAAAGGCCCAATTCAAAAATGGGCATATGAGATGAATACACTCATCATATGAAGAAGTACAAATGGCGAATACATGAAAAAAAATATTCAGCATCAATGGTCACTCAAGAGATGCAAATAAAACAACAATAATATTCCACCTCACTCTAGAAACAATCAAGAGATAGACTGATATCAAAGGCTTAAGAGGCTGTGGAGAGAAAAACACTTTCTCAGCCGGGCGTGGTAATCCCAGAACTCGGGAGGCTGAGGCAGGAGGACTGGTGCAAGTTCGAGACCAGCCTGGGCTACAATGGTGAGCTCAAGGCCAGCCTGAACTGCACAGCAAGACCCTGTCTCAAAAAGAGAAAAAAAAAAAAAAACACTTTCTCCACTATTGGAGGAGACTGGTACATTCACTGTGCACATCAGTGTGGAAATTCCTCAATAACCTAGAGTATGAGGTCCTATTCTACCAATCTATTCCTTTTCTGGGTATTTTTCCAGAATAATAAAAAAGAACAGTATACCACAGTGCTATAGGTGCACTTGTGTTTATAATAGCACAGTTTGTAATAGCTCAACCTTGGAAACAACGTGAACGTTCATCAACCAACGAATGGATAAAAATGTTAATTTTTATATAATGAAGTACTACTCAGTTATAAAGAAGAATAAATTTGAGACTTCTATATGTAAATAGATACAACTTGAAATCATAGTCAGACATGAAATAAATCAGACTCAAATGCATAAGCATCGTACTGGTTTCCTAGTGTGAGAAACTCAATGAGTAAATAAGGTGCAAAAATGTACGTACAATACGTATTGTAAAGTGGGAAGAAATTTTTTCAAAAGGAGAAAGGAACTAGGACAAGGGAAAGGAGAAAGGACAGTAAGTAAATGGGGCAAGTCAGTTGTACTCTTCATATCTCTTAGTTTATTGATAAGGGAGGTTTGTGCTAGCATCAAAAGTTGAGGGAGAAAACCTCGACCCTTCACTAAGATAAGACTCTGAAACTGCTCTACAAGGAAGCCTCTGGTCTTACAGAGAAGGCTCTACCATGTTCCATGGGCATTCTTCTCGTCTTTCTTCCTGAGCTACTGGGAAATCTCTTGCAGATTCCATAGGAACCTGGAGAGCTTTCCAAATACAAAATACATGAATGGGGCGATAGTCCATTAGGACTGCAGCTTTAAAATGATTCTCAATTTCATACTAATCCATACAGTCTCCGGAAGCTCATATGATTATGATATGAAGGCAAACAATTCAATGAAAATCTTGGCAAAGGACTTAAATGGACTTTTCTCCACAAAAAGAGATCCCGATTGTCAATAAACAATGAAAGACGCACAATAGCACTAACCCCATCAGAAAAAAAAAAAAACAAGATAGAAATGAAAAAAGTAAGTCAGAGAAACAAGGAAGAAAAGAGGAACGGAGGAAGGATAGGAGGGAAGGAGGGAGAGAGGGATGGTGGGAGGGAAAGAGGAAAGAATGACAAAGGAAGGAAGGAAGGAAGGAAGGA
>PVJA010000622.1:0-15082 GCA_004027025.1 Myocastor coypus | reverse complement strand
TTACCATATGATCCAGAAATTCTTCTTGGCTATTTAAAACAATCAAAACCAAGAACTGAAGCCAATATTTGCACACCAGTGTGGATAGTAGCATTTTTCATAATAAAGGATATTATTTCTGTTTTTCTGGAAATTATTTAAAACTGTCATGTATGTGTCCTTACCAGTTTATAGTTATAGTGGTTTCCATTTTCAGTCATTTCCCTATGAATTTGCCTCTTAACAGATTTCGAGGTTGTTGTTTGCCCTGGAATTTGAGTTTTTTGATAGATACAATATGTAAATTATTTTATTCAGTTTGTTTATCTTGTATGCAGGTGAGTGACAACTTCCACATTCTTTGCATGTCAGGGATAAAACACTGCATTCTCACCATGATGCACAGGGCTTCAATTTCTCTATACTCAGTATGTTAGGCCCCATTTCTCCTTGGTCATACTGCAATGATTAAGGCCTCCACGGTAATAGAAAAATGAATGGAAGAGCAGTATTGGCTTACAATTAATTCAAAAAGAAAAATGACCAACCTCTCACCATTATGTATACTTCCTGTATTTCTGGGAATGTATCACACTTACTTGATCATTTCAGACTGATGTATTTCACCACAAGATTTTCCCTATCATGCCAAATACTTACTCTAAATGTCAACTACTGTATGGATTGATTTTTAAAAGTAAGACTTTAAGTCTAAAAATAAAATTTTATGGTATTGAGAAAGTTTTTATGAGTTTAATCACACAGACATAGATTTAGGATATATTTTGCCCTGATACTTTTGAAATAGTTTTTTTCTAAGAGTGTAGAAATTTTATAGCATAGGAGTTTTTTCTCATTTATTTAATCCTTTAATATGCATTTAAAACTCTTTGAAAAAGTTTATATCCATGATTATGCAAAAAGAATCCAATGTATGGAAAAGAGAAAAGTTACTTTATTAAATATTTCACAAGAAAAGCTCATTCTTAGAGTATAAGGAAGATATGTATAAAGATTTAAAAAATGGCTAGAGTTTAATTGTATTTTGATTCACTTTGACACTTGGGTAGGTCCTATATAATTATAATCATTACCAAAGTAGTTAACAGTTCTGGCCACATAAATTTTCATTTATAAAACTGTAGTCCCATTACTAAAGGTATTATATTGTTTCTTTTTGAAAGATGATTGTGAAACTGTACAACCAGATAAGAGGCAGTATAAACCAAATTGGTTTTATTAAATCGCCTTGCTAGCTCATACTAATATGGCGAATTGCTAGTTTATTAGATTATTTCATTGTAGTGCCCAATTCACCACTGCAATTTACCAGTTCTATTTCCTGTACTCTGGAGCATTTTCATCTTAATGGGTTTAGCTTTAAGGTAAATTGAACTCTGAATCCAATCTTCTTTTTAAAACAAGCTTCTACTCAACTGACTTCATTTTGCACCTTTAACTCTGTTCACTGGTGTTTATATTTTAAGTTTTTAGGCAGAAATAAGAATGACATGTCGTTATATAATAGATAAATAAATATTGGCTGCATAGTGAGTTCTGTAATATATTAACTGACAAAAATTTAATCATGAAAGCAGTGCTCTTAGTTTAATACTTTAATAACACAATCTTCTTTTTAATAACACAACTTTTATACTGCCTCATATTGATCCAGATTTCCTTTGTGTGTGATTGTTGGAAATTAAATTCAGTGAAATATTCAAAGTGAAAGTAGTTTATGTGTTAGCAACTAAAATATACATTATTTTTTCTAGAGAGTGATAATATTTACAAATGAAAACAAAGCATATTTTAAAAGAAAAGCTTTACCATACTGAAAGTTTTCCCAAAGTGTTTTATAGACCTTGAGGTATTGGTAGTATGGAGCAAAAGAAAAAAAAAGAAAGTATTTGAGAATAGTTGAAAATTAAGTGTTATCAGAGAAAGATTAGATTTTTCAGAGGGACTGAAGTATATTATGCTTCACCAGGCATGGTGGTGCACCCCTGTAATGCTAGCACTTGGGAGGCTGAGGCAGGAGGATCAGTACAAGTTTGAGACCAGCCTCAGGTACAAAAGTGAGCTCAAGGCCATTCTGAACTGCATAGTGAGACCCTGTCTTAAAAAAAGACAAAAACGAAAACAAAAACAAAAAAAAGACAAAAACATTAAAAAAATAAAGTATATTATGCTTATAATATATAATATCAGTCAACACTAAAATGCAATATTATTTCTTTGTACTTTAAACTGTATTATATTTGATGTGAATAAACAAGTCTTTGAAATAGAATAAAATACAGAAACAAACAAAAGTAGAAATTATTCTGTGTTTATTTATTTATTTGCTTTCATAATTTTCTTTCATTTTGAAGAGCAAAAACAAGAGCAAGAAAAACAAAAGTAAAGGCAGAAACTTGGTAACATATAACAATACATGCTTTACAGATTTCCAAAGCAGAAATATCTGATTAACAGTGATTGTTATATTATCTATTCTTATCATCAAATCTGTTGCTCAGATTAACAGATATAGTTATGCAAGATAGGAAATATGATTAAATATTACCACATGCTTTCAAGAAATCTTAAATTTTGTTCTCTTGTTTCTTTTGTTACTTTTTTAAAAAATACTTTAAAGAGAGTATAGTAATAATTGATATGATATTAGAAATGGTACACATTCAAAAAATCAAGCGGACAGGTATTCCAAGCATGGTTTTAGTATTACACATTGCTGTCTTCAATGTAGTTGCTTAGTTCAAAGATATCAACCTATAGTGTTAGAGTTAGTGAGGGTGAGAATTGTGCCCATTAACTGCTATTTTCAAAAATCTGAAGGAAATTCTTAGGATTAATTCCTTATCCATGATATAGATAGATAGATAGATAGATAGATAGATAGATAGATAGATAGATAGATAGATAGAGATATGGTTTTACCTCTACCTTATTTCCTAACTTTTTACCTTTCTCTCTCGTTAAAACCTTAAGTTCTATTTCCTTCCATTTAATTGTGTCTGTTATACCTTTCAGCTTTTATTTCTTCTCTTGAGTTTTTATACTAGGGTGACAATATGGTGTTTACCTATGTGGGTCTGGTTTATCTAAATTATGAGTATAGCCTCCAGTTGTATCCACTTACCTTATAAATGATAAACCTGACATATCAAATCATTAGGACAAAAATAAAAATTTAATAAATTGTGTTATGGCAACGGAAAGTCATTTGTAAGAGTATATATATATTTGAATTAATTTCTTATGCAATATTAGTTGAAGTTCCCAAGACAGACAAATTGGATGTAGATATATAAAATAGATTTAGATGATATAAACATAGGTATACACATAGGCATAGATATATAGATGATACATGAGAATGAAATTTTTAAGTGGTTTGCCCGTTTGTGGAGGTTGAGCGTTGTCATGCAAGCCATCTGCAAGCTAGAAACCTGTGAAGCCTGTTATGTAGGTTGTGATCGTCCAGTCTAAGTCTCAAAGGCCTAAGACCCATGGAAGCCCAGTTGCAAATCTGATTCCAGGGTTCAAACCCTGAGAATCCAGAAATGAGGAAGTGGATGTTGGCATAACTCTTGGAGTCCAAGCCTCTAAATCTAGAGAAAGTGGAGCAAAACTGTATATAACCTCTAAAAAAATGACAGATGCATTTACCTTTTCTTTTTCTTTTTTTCTTTTTATCTGGCCCTCCATCTAATTGGATGAAGCTGTTCAACACTGATGGCATATCTTACCTGGTCCCGGAAGTTCACTCAGAGTCACACACTAGTCTCTACTGGAAACATCCTTTCGGACATGTCCAAACATAATACTTAACCAAGTTTGTGATCGTCCATAATTTAGTGAAGGAGATACCTGAAATTAACCATAGCACATGCTATCAGTAGAATCTAAATGCAAAGTATGGACACAAGTGCAAGAGGAAAATGTTGATGAATGGCTCTTGGGAAAGATCACTAGAAAAGATTTTCTTAAAATCTCGACTGAAAATATAATTAGTACATTCCTTCACATGAATGGAAAATTGAATAAAATAAGGAAAAATGTTTCATGAGAAGAATTAAAAGGAAAATGACAAAATAGGAAAAATATTTATCACATACTGCAAAAGGGGTTTTTAGTGTTGAGATCTGTTCCGAATACTTTATCTCAATAAAAAAGGGCAGAGATCACTGACAAAATGACAAGTGAGTACTGTCCTCCAAAAAATAAAGTAATGCATACTGTTACTGAAACATTTTGTAACAGAAAACATGAAAGTACTCAAAAAACATGAACAAATCAAAATAGCATAAGCCTTAGCTTAAAGAGGCTTTCATAACCATTTATGAGATCATTTGAGCATTGACAGTTAAATAAAATATATATGGATGGATGTGAATATACAGAACATAAGAGTAGGAAAATGCCTACCTTAAAGTAAAATACTAATAAATGTAAGTGAGATTATAGAGCTATACCAAATAGTTTTCAATAGCATAGTGATAAATGTTTCAGGAAAGACTCATTAATGATGTAAAAACGATTAGTACCTCTAAACAGACTATTATTTCCACATGAAAAAGTGGGAGCTTAACAGTGGTGGCCTGGCAGAGTTTCCTTAATCAAGTGAGAGAAGATTAATATCAGTGATATTGCTATCTGTGCCTCCTGATGAGATGTGCAAGTCCTTCCTCTTGATTTCTCTGACAAGTGAGGGCAAAATAAAGGTCATTGATGCCTTTTAATCAAATCAGATTTGAAAGACAACTTTAGAAAAATGAATTCGAATAACCCAGATCTTCATAATCCTTTCTTTAAGGATCTGCTGTCCTAGAACCACTACCTGCATTCCCTTCAGTATTAGACCATAACCAGGAAGCAACAGCACTAGGTGGCACAGGACAATAGATTTCTGTCAACAGCCTTTACTTTCTAAAGTGGATCAATGGCAATTGGGAAGAAACGCCAGGTAAGAAATAAAGGAAAGTGAGCACGTGGTAGAGCCTTTCATGCTCTGGCCTTCCAGGCACATGTGGCCTGCAGACAGTACATTGTCTTATGTCTGCAACATCAGAAACTCTAAAGAGTTGTGGACCTGGATGCTACCCCACTGACTGCTACGCCAAGTTATCCATGAGCCCCAACAGGCCCTAACAACTCACACTGATGCCACGGTTGCTTTCCTTCCAACTTCCTAATGGCATGCAGAAATTTCTCCTGTGACCGTAATTCAGAACCAAACAGGGAACAGAACTCTAGGAAAAACAACTTCAGTATAAGTAAGTTGATCCAATATAATTTACAGCTCTATCCTCAGAAAAATCACTAGGTTAGAGGAGGGAAATGCTGGGATATGATGGCTTGACCTCAAATACTCTAGTTCATTAAGTAAGCCACCAGTCAATGAGTAAAATTATATGGCATATACAAATGAGTAATGGCCCTATCTATTTCATTTCACTGGATTTCTCTGGAGTATTGTTGAGTTTTTTGATTCTCTTGAAGCACACATAGACAAGGCGAGTTTTCCCAAAACTTTCTCCCAATGCTTGGAATTAAAGAATCAAGAGATGACTAATGCAAAGTCAAAACACAACCAAGTACTGCATGTAATAATATATAAGTCGTTAACGGCCAGGCTGCTGGACCAGATTTTCTGGTTTTGAAATGGAGCCACCTTGCATGTAAAAACTTGTATTTAAATTTGTATTACTGTGATATACTAGCACCTAAGACGGAGCTCCTAACGCCCCTCTCCTTCAGGGTGTTAGTACAATCTTTTGTTCTAATATTGCATTAATCATGGTCCTTGACCCTCAGAATCCTTCATAATTTCCTGAGAGATGTGGTTGATACAGAGCTTTATGCCCCTTGAAGTGTCCTAGGTGACCAGAACAATTTTTGCTGTAATGAGGTGACTCTTGGTGAGCTTCTGCATAGCCTCAGGAGAGGACACAGTTGTCAGGAGAACTGATGCTGTGATTAGATGATTGGCACCTTCAACCTCACCTCCCACTCTTGGTGAGAAAACAAACTCTGAAAGGCAAGTTAGTCAGCAATGGCAAGTGATATAATCTTTGTAGTAGAGGCTCCATAAAAACTCAAAATAATAGGACCCAGGGAACTTCCAGGTTGCCAACCACTTAGAGTTTCCTGTAGAAGTAATGGAAGCTCTGCACTTCTTCCCACACACCTTGCCAGTTGTATTACTTTGTGTACTCCTTCTCACAACTTTGACAATGCAATAAATAGGAATATGTGTCCCTGAGATCTGCTGAGCCATCTAGCAAACTTAGCAATATCCGGAGAAGTGGGTTGTAGGAAACCCAAGTCATTACTACTAGAACCAGGGAATTGGAAGTATAAGTGACTACCTATTTCTTGCAATTACCACTGCAGTAAGGCAGTTTTGTCAAATGAGATTTTCATTTGTGGTATCTGATTTAATCTCTAAGAAGAGAGTGTCAGAATTTGGTTAAATCCCAGAATGCTTCATTGAAGCTCATGGGAGACTTAGTTGTTAGTGGGAAAAATCCACACATATTTTAGTGACAGAAAGTGAAGTGCTCTCTGCTGCATTGAATTAAGTGCAACAATAGGACAGCTTTTTTCTCAAATTAACATCCAAATAAAAATATGAAGTGACATTTTATAATTTAATATTAAATTTTCCTCACATTAAAGTTTTTGATAGATTTTTGAAGTCCACTGTATTAATTATGTGTGATTTTAGTCTTCATTTTCATGAGATGTATCACAAATCAAGGTAAAACAACGTTTTTAAAAAATTTTATTATAGTAAAGAAGCTACTATCGTTAATCTCCCTCAAAATATGTGCCATTGCTTTGAACACGCTTAACTCCATTTTGCTTGTTACTTTCTGAGGTAGTTTTGGAAGTCCCCTTATTTCTGTTGTCATGGTTGGTTCTATGTCCTGAACAGATTGAAAGTGTTCATGCAAGATGAATATTCATGGACATCGTTCATGAACGTTTTGACTTTTAAAAGACCAGAAGATGCAAGGCACTAGGTTCAGCAAATGAGGGGGATGAGGATATGTTATGATGTTTCCATTTTCTTCCCTTTCCTGTGGATGGCATTCAGATGCTGAATTCACCATGTTTTTTTTTTTTTTTAATCACAATTCATGAAGCCACTCACAAAAGAGAATTTTCAGAACTGCTTCAGAAAGTGACAAGAAATCAGGCCAGTGAGATAGCTCAGCAGTCCAAAGCCTCACTTAAATCCCTGGTACTACATGCTGTACCAGCTCTGCCCTCAGGGTAGGCTGAGCTGGCAAAAAAAAAAAGTGACAAAAAGTAACAGTAAATGTGCTTAAAGTAAAGGGAATACTTTGAGGATGGCAATCTCTTTTACTATAACAAATATTTGAACTTAAACAATCTATGGCATTACAGGCCCACACCACCACGCTTAGTCTCAGTTGCCATCTTAGCTTGCTCAGGATGGGGCCTGCACAGCAGGTCCAGGATCAAACCCCTGGTCCATGCACCTGTGTGCAGACCATTTAATATGCTCAGCTATTCGGCTGGCCCTAAATGTTCACTACATATTTTGAGCATACACCTTATTCATAATTGTAGGTCACATTCATATATTAGCATGTATCATATTCAAATCATAGTAAGTCTTATATGTCTGTTATTTATTTTGTCTGTTTCAGTGATATTTCAAAAAGAAAATAATGGCATAAGAAGATTTTTATTTAGCTTATATGGATGCCTCTGATTTTCAAATGATAGCTAAGGGTAGTGTACAAAAGAATTAAAAGAAACAGATTAATAGAAAGACAAAAAGTAGACATAGGATTGAAGCAGAACTTCAAATTTTACAAATAAATATTTGTACATCATATATATAATTAAAATACAAATTTTACAAATAAATATTACAAATAAATATTTTACAAATAAATATTTGCACATCATATATATAATTAAAATACATAATGTTAGCAATTAAAATGTACAATCAAAATGTGTGGCTGGGTTATAACTCAGTGACAGGTGCATGCTTAACTTCGCTGGCTTGCTCTTCGAGGACTCACACCTCCCCAGTTTTTAATATGCACTATGGCGGAGTACAGCTATCAGAAAATGTAAATCAATACAGAAATAGTATTTGAAACTATAGCAAATGTTTCGACACTGGAATTGTTCTCCTTTCACTTTGTTTCTTTGTTCTGATGATAGTTTTCACTGCAATATCAGTAGATACATTTAATCTTTCTCGAGTCTGCTGACACAAACTTAAGAATAGGTTTTAAAAAGGCAGCTGTGATCAAGAGTTGATATTTTCTTTCTTTTTAAAATTGTTTGTTTGTTTGGTTGGTATTTTGGTGTAAGGTCTTGCTATGCCACTCAAACTCAGTGATTCTCCTGTTTCAGCCTCTACAGCACTAGAATTACAGGTGTGCTGCACCATGTCTGGTTTTGGTGGCCAGCATGGTGCACCCAATTCCAGAGCCAGCACAGAAAGTGGTAGTAGGGATCGAACTCCATTCCTTGTGCTTGCCAGGCAGGCACTTAGACCGCTGAGCTGTCTCCACAGCCCCAGTTGATATTTTCTGTATTAAATAAGCTAAAGCTCAACTTCTGTCCACGAGTCTTCACTGTATCCCATCATCTCTTCGCGCTTTTTTTCAGATATTTTGTCCCATTTATTCCCTTCCCTTTGTCTCTTCCATTGATTGTCAGAACCATATTGCTTCATGGTTATGCTTACTTTTATTTTCCTTCTATTCCTTCATCTCCAAAAATCATGGCATTCTGCTTAAACAGGCCTTTAATATCGATATCAATTTGTTGCTCATTTCTTTAATGCCGTATTAGTTTCGCTTATCATTTATTTTCTAATCATCACCTGCTTTTGTCCTCTAAAAGTTTCTTTCACTCACCTTTAAACTGCTTAAAAATATACAATATTGATTTAAATTTATTGTATCTTTATTTATAAATGTAAATTTTTCAAAACATACAACCAGAGCTTGCTCTTATATGCCTTCTTACGATGAGTGAAAATTTTAAAAGTAAAGCTTCATATTTGAGCTGTCAGGCTCAGCCCACCTTGAGTAAACCACAGAGCTATACCTCAGAGATAATTTGACTCTGCTCTATACAGGTAGCTGTACAATGGCCTACATGCATGTTTTGTCAGCCTGTTTCAAGAACTGCCTACCAGAGACAGCCTAGCCCTGTCAAGGTTATAATAAATCTTACCTCTTTGCCTGGACCCAGATTTTACCAACCTCATACTGATGATTTGGACCTAATTCCTGCCAGTCCACTGGAATCAAGAAAAGTTGTCTTCCAACTCCTTGACACACAGTGTTTTTCATCTGGTTAGGTATAGGCTCCTAACAACCTCAGCTAGAGCACACACATATTCCTAACCTCAAACAACTGGGTGCGTCTACATTTTGTTAAGAAATTCATACTCTGTGGTCCAGAATTTGCAACATGAATGCTATCACTATTTTATTCTCCATTGTTC
The DNA here is from genome assembly GCA_004027025.1 of Myocastor coypus. Lineage (NCBI taxonomy): Eukaryota > Metazoa > Chordata > Mammalia > Rodentia > Myocastoridae > Myocastor > Myocastor coypus. The sequence goes on along the minus strand of PVJA010000622.1, from coordinate 5,586 downwards.
CTTAATTACATTTACCTCAGCCAATCTTAAGATGCTCTATGAAATCTGTATAATCTTTTGCTTCATTTTTTTCTAACAAGCTCCTTATAATTTAATTGTATACTTACCACTCTTCTAAGAAATCTTCCATTAACATTTTTCTCTTTATAGTAGTCATTGAAAACACAATTAACAATGCATCAATGATAATATGTACCTTCAGCTCAGACCACTTATACATAAACTCACATGTCCTGTTTCATATTTCAACTTGTTTATCTAACATCCAAAATTTTACATAAAAAAGCAGAAATATTGATATGTGCTCTCAAATCTACCCATGAAGATTCAAAACCTGAACATTTTGGTAGGGACTGTTAGAATGCCTGGATTGATTAATGGGCAACACCGAGCCCTGGGCCCGGCACCTACAGGGCGAGGTGAGGATGTGGCACGGATTGCAGTCCCTCAGGCATTTGCACAGTAAATATGTTTCCATTCCTACGAATCTGAGATTTGTCAAGTTCTTGTGACTAGCAGAGATTCTCAGGAGGGGAGGAACATCTGTCTGGCAGACAAAGGAGTTGTGTTGCTGGCTTGCCAACTGTGTTAAAACGAGCTTCTAAGTTCTTCTTGGCAGTATGCTTGGCTATAGTTTTAATCCAGATCTGCATACTTGACTATCACAGGATGTAGAGATTAATAGGATGCTTTTAAATAAAGTCCACAAGCTTAGTGTCTTGGCATTCCTTTGATGGTTTCTCATCCTAATTGCTTCTATGACATTTTCAGCAAAGTGAAGATGGATTTATCTATGGTTAAAAGACCTCTGTGATCCATTGTTCCTGCTCTTACCCCCAGTGACCCCAGGGCTGCTACCCAACCAAGACAGAGAGTGTTGCCTGACACCGAAGTTGTGTAGCTACACAAAATGTTTCTGACACAATGATGGTGTGGGCAGAGTTTTGTCCAGTACTAAGGAAGCACTCATCCAAATTATCCGTTGAGTAAGAGACCACAACTAAGAGAAATGTCATGTTCTAGAAAGGCTCCAGAGAATATTACATCACTACTGAACTGATCTATGGTATGGAACAGGTTCAAGAGAATTAATTTGAATTTATGACAAGATAAATGAATGTATGTTCAGGTACAGAATATAATAACTCAAAATTACATTTTAACTGTTTGTAAAAGGAGAACTAATAGAGCTGATTATTAGCATGGAGATGATGTAATACTCTTTTATGCTGTGCCCACAATTATCATCTCCTAGCAGAAATATGGACAGAGAAACTAGAGAATAAAGTAGAAAGAAAAGGAAGGGGGAAAGCAGAGCTCAGGAGGAATGGGAAGAAGGCCAAACATTATAAAGCTTGAACAGACTTTTAAAAAAAAAGAATGTTGTATTACCACATAGTTTCTCTTAGACAAAACACATCAGGCAGAGTCTCAATTCTGAGCAAGAGAAAAGGGCAAAGTTGTGCCCTGTTTAGAGCCATGTACTTGGGGAGTTTCCAGGCTAAGTGATCTTGGCCAGTTCAGAAAACGTATCTGCCAAGGAAATCATATCCCAGATGTAGACAAAGGGACTGTTTGGGCCAGCAGTCACCTAGAAGGGCAGAGATTTTATAATTAGCTAGAAGTGCCGAAACAAAACAAAACATCAGAAAACCAGCCAAGGAGTGATAAGGAGGCAGCTGTGTCAACAACGGCGTTCCCGTGATCACAAGGGCCTGTATGCAGACAGCCTTGGCCTCACCTCTCACCACATGAAATTGGGCATGCCGCAAATTATAAAATCTGCTACTCTGTAGACTGATTAAAATTTATCAACAGCTTTGCTTCCAGGAGTTTTCACTTATTCTATACACTGAAGAGGGGCAAGAAAAGGAAAGCACCAAGGTGGGAAAGGACCCCTGAGAGAGCAGCCACAAGGGCTGGGATATATGGTGAAAAGCTTGATAATTTCCACTTTCTCATTGAAGAATTTACATAACTTTTAGTATAATTATTATTTATATTTAATGTTACATCCATTTTACTATTTCAATTTTAATTTTTTTAAGTATTTTTATTTATTTGGTTCAGGGTCTCACTATGCAGCTCAGATTCGTAGTGATCCTCCTGTCTCAGCCTCCCCAGTGCTGGGATTGGAAGTGCATACCACCATGCCTGATTTTGGTGGCCAACATGGTGCACCAGGTGTTCCAGTGCCTGCACAACTTATGGGACCAAGAATTGAACCCGAGTCTTCGCACTTGCCAGGCAGGTGTTTAGTCTGCTGAGCTATCTCCCCAGTCCCACTATTTCTATTTTAAATCACATTTTTAAAAAAGTACAGTCACTTAACACTATTTATTTATTTATGTTATGGCCAGCTCATCCTGCCCTGGGGGTGGGACTGGCACAGTATGTGGTGCTGGGGATCCAACTGCAGTCCCTATGGTTGCCTAAGCAGGCACTTTAGACTACTGAGCTATCTTGCCCGCCACTTAAGTCACATTTACTTCTCTTTTTTCACTTGTTTTGGTTTCATTAATGTCTCTTTTCCTTTATATAAGCCAATTATTTTTCTAATTATTCAGTTGTTTGAAAATTATATGCCGACAGCATAAAGGATTAAATGAGAGTGAAGGCCAGTCACCTTTTTCCAAGTGCACAGATACGTTATGGTTCTTTAACTCGCCCAGCACTACTTGGCCTGTATTCTCTTCTCTCCCAGCCATTTATTTCTACAAGGTTTCTCCTGAGTGGTGTTCTGTGTTATTCTTTTATTATATAGGTTGATTAAAATGGTTGTTTGACTTAACCTACAACTTTGCCAATACTTTTTTTTTTTTTTGTCTTTTTGAGACAAGGTCTCACTATGCAGCTCAGGCTGGCCTTGAACTCACTTTCGTAGCCCAGGCTGGTCTCGAACTCGCAGTGATCCTCTTGCGTCAGCCTCCCAAGTGCTGGGATTACATGTGTGCGCCACCACGCCCGGCTGCCAATACTTTTATATACTCTCTTTTCTGAAGTTTACACTTCTAAAATAGGAATTCATTTGACAGAAATATTTTAGTGAGACTCCTGTTGGTTGTAACTTTTTCAAGATTGTGTTTTTCTAAAACTGTCAGGCTAATTCTTAGAAAATATTTCATCAATATCAAACACAAGATTCAGAGCTATATTTGCTTGGTTTAGAGTCACTATTAGATCACAAGATTTGCTTTATTGGATTGATGACTTAGCAGTCGGTGCTAATCCCACTGTGTTTTAGACATCTACATTTCCACTTTGTCATTGTGTTCAAATGTTTGTGTTTTTTCTGCTCTGTATTTCCACTATAATATATTGAAAAAATGCATTTTGCCCATTATGTATAGCTTGCAACATTCACGGAAAACCCTCATCTGTAATATTTCGGAGTGTGTTATGCCTTCCCAGTGTTCCACATTCCTGACCTTCTGAACTCTGATGCTGATAAAATATTCTCTTCTGCCCAATATACAATTAATCCCTCATTTTGTCATTTTTCATAAGCCATTTCTTTGTGGAAAATATTCTGGATAACTTCTTTGAAACTGTCTTCCAGTTTTTCAGTTCTCTTTTGAGATATATTTAATATGAATTTTAATCCTCTCTGGGTTTTTTTTCTTTTTTGGCAGGACCAGGATTTGAACTCATGTCCTTGCACCAGGTAGGCACTTATGTCATGGAGCTATCTCCCAGCCCCTTTTCTTTGTGTTTTTACATAAAGAATATATATTAAAATATGTAAATTTCCTTACATATTTAAATAATTACTTTTATTACAATTCCTATAGCTAATAGTTACCTGACAATACTTACAGGTAACTTAGTTAAACCTCTGATTATGATAGTCATAAAATATAAAGACAGAGTTAGTCTTATTTAAAATAATAATAAAGAAACGTGCTGGGGAGATAGCTTAGTAGAATAAGCACTTGCCTGGCAAGTGCAAGGGCCTGAGATCAATCCCCAGTTTTGTAAATAAATAAATACACAAAAATAAAATAATAACAAAGAGGATAATATATTTAAGATTATATAACAGAACATATAAACTTACAAGAGGAAAATTAGAACTGTCCTATATGAGACAATGTTTCAGTTAGTTGTATGGACATACATACCAGTTCAATAGCATATCTCAGTTTCATAAAACAGAATTTTCTTTTGCTAATTTAACAATTGCAAATTTTGATTTCTTTTAGTTTAAATTTTAAAACAGTGAAGGAAAAAGAAATAAGTCATTAGAAGCAATAGAGTTTCACTAAACAAAATAATGGAAATTTGACAAAGGTTGTTGTATTACATGATACTGTCTCCAAATTAGCTGTTTTTACCAGATATAAACATGAAAAATTGGGGAAAAAGAAAGAAGAAAAGAAAGTTAAGTGTTAACTGCTCCTTTCAATAGACCAGCAGTAATAATCAATAGAAAGAAAATTTCCATTTCAAAACATGAAACAATCATATATTGCACGAATAACTCAGTATAAAACCCATGTGCTATGGTTTATGTCTAGTTGTCCCCCCCAAAGCCTCATGCAATCATGGGGCTTGGCTTCTATGGATTGAGACTTGATTCATGATCCCTGGGAATGTGTTTTAGTACTGATGGGATTATCGGTCTGAGTAAGCTTGAGACTATGGGTGTAGTCTAAGGTAGATATGCTAAGGTGGAGAGCCTGAATGTAATCTAAAGAGCGACAGAGAGACAGACTCAAGCTGTTGCTCTGCTGCCTTGTTTGGTTGGCTACCTCTGCCACCATTTTGTTGCTGCTCCGCCGCCATGAACAGGATGCTGTCTGCCCTGTTCCACTCAACCTTAGGCCAGCCAAATATGGACTGAAACCTCCATGAATTGTGAGCTAAATAAACTTTCCTTCCTTCATTTTGAGTGTTGGGTATTTGTCCCAGCAACGAGTAAAAAGTAAATAAGACACCATATGGAAAAAGAACTCTTTGAGCATACCTACAGCCTGTATGGCCTCTGGAGTTTTATCTCCAAGCACTTTGTCTGGTTCACACTGTACAAATCAGTCTGCTTAAACTGCGGGTCTACCAGAATTGCAAAGACAATTCTCAGCAATAAAGGTATGGCAGGAGGCATTACAATTCCTCACCTAAAGTTATACTACAAAGCTACAGTCATAAAATCAGCATGGTATTGACAAAAGAATAGACCTGAAGATCAGTGGAATAGACTAGAGGACGCAGAAGCAAATAGAAACACACTCAGCCACCTTATTTTTGACAAAGGGGCCAAACATGTGTACTGGAAGAAAGAAAGCCTCTTTAACAAATGGTGCGGAAAAATTGGCTCTCTACATGCCGAACACTAAATCTTGACCCTAGTCTATCACCATGCACGAAAATAAAGTCGAAATGGATTAAAGACCTAAATATTAAAAGTGAAACATTAAATCTCCTGGAAGAGAAAGTGGGAGGAAATCTTTCAGACATTGGAGTAGACAAAGAGTTCATGGAAGGAAATCAAATTGCACGTTTAACACTTGAAAGCATCAACAGTTGGGATCTCCTCTGGCTAAGAAGTTTCTGCATGTCAAAGGAAATCACTAACAAAGTGAAAAG